>OOFE01003823.1:2836-39403 GCA_900323365.1 Monocentris japonica
ATTGTCTCAGTGCCCAGGAAGACTAATCCCAAACATGGAGCAGATTAAGTGCATAGCGCAAAATGCACTATTTTGAGGCAGAGCCCTTAGCTGGGGAACAATCTACTTAAAGGGATCAAGAGCAGACACATGACCCCCCCCGACTGAATTCAAAATTGCCAGGCAATGTAATGACAGAGGTAGAGTAACTGTTTCACTGTTTTAGAACACTAATAAAACTACGACATCAAGAGTATTACAGAATATGGATTATTTTGCAGAACTGCAGAATACTGCATACTGCTGATTCAGCCTAAACCAGATATTTTGTATTAATTCATACACGTATATATTTTGGATTAAACCCAACAGGGACGGCAGGTATTAAACATTTCCTAACTCTCATCCAAATGAAGAGCTGTGTCCATGGAAACCAAAACATGGACACACACACACAGATTCCAATTCCCCTGAATTCACATATGAGAATAAAGCCTTATAACTACCCCCTATACATGACACAGCAAGATGACATGTGTGCTTATGTGTGTGTGTGTGAGAGAGAGAGAGAGAGAGAGAGAGAGAGAGAGAGAGAGGACCAGTTTTCCCAGACAGGGGATTAAATATCCATAGTGCCATCTAGTGTCTCCTGGTAAAACATACACACACACACAGGCTTGCACACACAAAGGCAGGGAGACTGAATAGAGCTGATAGTGTTAGTAATAAGATTCCAGCTGCGATAACACCGTGGGTAGGAGAATGTTTCTGAGGAAAACACTTTCCATGCAACACATTACAGTAGCTGCCATAAAATAATAACAAAAAAAAAAAAAAACTTTTATCTAACAAACTTCAGGTGTCTTCATCGGGTGTGCTTCCCTGTTTCCCTCTTCCTACACAAGAACCCTTTTGAAGATTTATGAGGGTTGGGAATAAAACAATCCCTTATATATAAAGTGTGTACATACAATAATAAATATGAGAAAAGACACAAGCTAGAGTGCACATAGAAAACAGCTGTAATGGCTTGGAAGTGTGTGAGTTGTTAGCAATTCTCATATGAAGCAAATTATGAATTGCCTCATTATGTCTGTAATTATGTGTAGTTATTTGATGTGTGTGTGTGTGTGTGTGTGTGTGTGATAATAATTAGGCTGATAATTTATTTGCATTGTTTCTGGCCGACGTTGCAAAAAGTAGAAAAATCTTGTAATCACACGGTGCAATAGATAGCAATACATTTTAGCATGTATCAGTCACATATGTCTCAATATATAATGGCACCTAAATAGGCAAAAACACACCAAATGTAATGTAAGACCCATGTCTGTTGTAAAGCTGATGATTTATGGTGACAGTCTATTCAGTACACAGAATGAAGCCCTCTGATATGCCCAGAAATCCATTAGAATCACTCACAGTTACACCATGAGACTAAGGATATGTTTCTAGCTGCAATAAGGCACACCATGCAAAATTTATTTCCAATTGCGGTTGGACATGGTAAAGCCGGCTACTACTTTTTGTGTACACACACTCATACATGCACATACACAGGCTTCACGGGTATGATTAACTACTGTATGTGCCGATACGTGAACAAAGAACAGCCACAAAGAGGAGACGAACATAAACATGTCAGCTTTGAGAGAGAAGACCCAAAGTCCTGCGCCACCAGACAAACCAATAAAATAAAATGGGCCACATTCCACTCTGTTCCACTGCTGTATTGAGCAGCGGCGCTACAGTCGGTGTTGTTACTATTGCTGCTGAAATTCAATATACTCTGCCTGGCAGGAGCCTATTCCTGTGAAATCCATTATGAAGGTGGCCTCTAGTTAGGGGTACAAAAGCTATACCTGTGCACAGTGTGCGTGTGTGCGTCTGTGTGTGTGTGTAGTGGTTTCTGAAGATGTTTGGGCCCAAGGATGGCACACACTGAGTAGCAAAATTGTGTCTTACTCCACAAGCTCCTTTCCTCTCCCTTTTCCCGTCTCCCTCCTCCCCAGTCGCCTGCTTCTCCATCTGTTTTGTCTCCCCTCCACCCTCCAGGCTGCATCACCCACCACAGTACACACAGTTCTCCTTCATCAGTCCCTCCAGGAATGAATGACCTTGTGATGCTCCTCGTTTGCAATGGTAAGGCTCTTTTATACAACCTCCCACAGTTTTTCTTCTTTGTATTGATGGCTGTTATTTCAACGATGTAGCATTGTAGCAGTGTTTCCCAGTATATCCCTGAGTATACATATATGCTTGTGGATATGGAGATATGGATTATGGACAGGGGTAGGGGACAGATGGCAGCCTTACAGGTTAAACATCTTCAACAACCATGACATGCGCAGTATCAACACTGGTATCACATACACCATCGGCCCCATATGGTGAAGAGGTTAGGATTCGTTGGCTTGCACCCAGGTGGCGGTTTGACTGTCAGTATGGGAGCGGTTACTTCAATTACGATGACTTCATTAAAGTTTCATTTGATACCAGGAGAAAACAGGAGAATTTCTGCAGCAGTTCTCGGCTTTTTCACAAATAAGCATTTTAGAGCTCTTTGAAATGAATTATGTCTCGGTCATATTTCTCTAATGACACCAAATGGTAATGGTCTACTTCTCAACTGTTCAGTGAAAGTAATGGAGTGGATCAGATAGCGCTATCAGCCACTACTTAGACTGGCGTCTCTTCAACCATGAGTTGGAACCCAAAATGGGTCAGAGCTGTTTTCGGTGGAGCGAGAAAGAAACTCTCATTTGAGTCCCTGCCTCCAAAAAACAGATTTTTTGTTTTTAAGTGCCAAGACATTTTCTCTCCTTCCCTTCTCCTTGTACAGTTTCTTGAAAGGGACTATTAAAAAATGTCATTAATTATTAGCATCCCCGTTGTCAAAGCCGTTCAATGTCAGAGGGAGAACAGACGCCCGTCTCCTGAGAGTTGGCGGTGATTGGTAAACATAAAACACTATCCTAATTCAGAATAAAAGTAACTCACGCTGCCATTTGAAAACTGTCACTGCGGGGAAACCGAGCCAAAAACTGCTTCAAAAAGAGGTCAGTGTTGAAATCTGTGAAAACTTTGTCTGAATGTTACATTAAATTTTCATACGCCATGGGAGGCTGCGAGTACAAGCTGTTACAGAGGAAGTGAAGACTTGGGAGGGAAATCCATTGTAGCCGTCAGGTTGATTCACCTTGATAGGTGCTCAAGGCTCACACTCAGGAAAGAGTCTAATGTGACTTGTAACCCAGGGACGTCTTGTTGCCCAAGAGGGGCTGGATTGGATTTTCAAACAAAGACACATATTCACCACTGTCCATACTTGGACATGTTCTGACATCTACCAAGGACACGCAAACACACACACACACACACACACACAAAGAGGCAAAACAATGAATCATTTCTAAAAGCCAGGCACACATTCATTCAGCTGCTAGGCAAAAACCAAGGACAAGCTACTGTATAGTTGTTCCTCCTGGCAACAATGCTTTGTGTGACAGAGCAACATGCTAATGGTTGGGCAACTGACAGTCTGCAGCAGGATATACAGTATACCAGCTTTAGGACGTGGTCACGTACGAGGCTTCCTTGAACGTACATGCACCTTCTCCCCAGGTATTTTCAATGGTTTGGTTGCTGCAGGCGCGTGCGTCCATCCATCGTGCTTTGTGTTCAGACTGACTGACTGACTGACTGGAGGCTGGGTCAGGATGCTGTGCTGAGGCAGTGTCACTTCTTCTATAAACAGTTGTGTTTGTGGTCTCTCTGCTTTGTTGTTGGTGGACTGGGACAGCAGTTTCAATTGCAGAGATTTTGGATAAAACTAGATGCACTTGATTTAAACTGCAGTAAGACTCTCAGTGGGCAAGTGTGAGTCTCTATATATATTGCTGATTCGCACATATTCATTGCACGTACATACACACACGCGCATGCAAACACACACACACCGGGGTTTTGACCAGTGGGAGCAGGGGGAGACGACCAAGCACATGTCCTCGAAGGCAGGCTGCATCTGCATCTGCTCGAGAGGCAACCAAGTCAAGCCCCGTCTATCTGTGGGAACGGACCATCAGCAGTCAGCGAGGGGGCAGAGAGATCATGCCGCTGCTGGACCACAGTTCACATGCACAGCAACCGGGATCCAATTACAAGGCAGAGGCAGGCTAGATATGCCAGGCTCTATTTGGAGGGACAGAGAAGATCCCTGGGGAAAGCCTGGAGAGGCTCAGCTTCTACATGCTGTCCCTCTCTCTTTCCCAGAGGCTCTTCAGATGTTGTCATTCTGAAACTATTAGGAACTTGAATGTCTTGGGTTTCCTTACGTATGGAAATTTAGATTAACATTACAACAAATGAAACAGAAAAATGGCTTGGACAGCATAATTGTGCCGCAGGACTTGAGTAACTAATATAAACCTCATAATAAGCAATATTTATTTTAGAAATAGCCAAAACTAAGCACTTCCTGTTAGTGTCATACAATGCATCCTATTGACTTTTGTCAATTCTACACAGGTCCAGTGGACTAGTGTGGCAGGCTCCATCATTCCCAAAATGTCATCTTTGGTGTACGTTTCAGTGAGTTACTCCTAGCATATGTGAATATTGGCTTGTAAGGAGAGAGCAGTCAGTATGAACTAAGTGAATGAACGGTTGAGGACATGTAGGCAGTCACTGACCAATCTAGAACAGTCTCACCTCAAGTGCCAGAGGTAATATGAGGACCAGATGAGGACAAATGTGTCAGTTAGATAATGTGTGTAATACCTTTGTCCACAGCCAAGTGAAAGTGACCTGGATCCAGTCAGGAAATTTCAGTTCAAACAGCTTTGAGTGGAACTTTAAAAAAAAAACATTTTCATCACTTTGCCTGCAGGAGGCGAGATGAATAGGAATGCGTAAAACGTATGTGGATATCACAGAATATCAGAAGAAAAATAGCCCTTAACCAATTCGCTTGGGTCTCCCGACTCAAACGTGAATGTGTAAAGGGTGAGATTACATAGTCACACAGGCAGCGCTGTGATAAAATCTCAACATAAAGGCTCCACTTCATTATCTCTCCCTACTGAGAGTGAGACACAATCACCATCACCATAGTTTCAGGATCTCAGTAAACAACACCCACCCATATTCAGAGCCATGCATGCCATTTTTATGACAACCAAACACAGAAACACATTGGTAGAATGAATGCGGTTTTTTTTTTTTTTATATCTCAGATCATATTCTCAACACAGCTGCAGGAGGCCAGGGGCTGGATACCGTGGGGTTAGGGGGTCTGGCTAGGTCTGGATGCATTTTCCCAGGATGCTTTGCCTGCATGGGTTATGAGAGTTTGCTTTTGTTAGGGCTTTTTGAGAATAGGTTTCCTCTCTCATTGATCTCATTGAGGAATTTAACCATGGGATCTGAAAAAAAAATGCAACAGTAAAGGTCTTTATTTTGTGTGTGTGGCAAAACCCAAAAGGTTATGGAGGAGGGCCAGAATAATGGAGCTCAGCCAGCTTCTCAGAGCTGGAGGGTGGATTCAGGATCACTGTCAAGGCCCGCTTGGCCACCTCCTTCATAATCATCATTGTGAGAGCTGACCTGACCTGGCTTAGTGGAAAAGCGAGAAGATGCGTTCACCATCTCAAGAGCCTCTATTCAACAAGTGCCATGATCTTTGAATTAGAAGCATCAGTCTGAGTTCAGAGTAACCAAAGCTTCTCATCCAATACTGTACATCTTTCCATTTTCATTTTTGACCCAAATGTCAGACCAGGGTCATGAGATCTTAAAACAAGTGATGATCTGAGAGCTAGTGCACCACTTGAGTCCGACTGAGTTTTATATAGTTATGTGACCTGATCATAGGAGCCAAGAGATCAGCATTAAAGCTATCAGCAGTTTAGGGGAGGACAGTCTCTTGCCCTGTATTTATGAGTACTTAGTCCTATTTTTTCAGCAAGTCACGCCGATGTTAAATAACTTCCCTTACAGAGACTCTATTAGGTAACCAATTCAAGCCATCTAATTCATGTATATACTGTACTTGAAACATCCAGGAATATACATCTCTCTGCAGAAGTGATTGATCTATAATGTTGATGACCTAATTTCAAACTAGTGGGAAAAATTTCAAGGCATTCAAGAGTCTCATCAAAACACATTCGTGGAAGTGCAATCATTTTGAATGTAAAAAATACAACTAGTTGAGCTGGCACTATGCAATTACATGGCTCCAGATGGGTCCAGTTTATCACCGTTGTCACATCCCCATACTTTGTGAGAGTATATCAGTCAGGCCATCACTCATTAACAAGAGTTTATCAGACATGTTGATTAGAGCCTCCAGCCTCCAGATGATTCAGAAGAGTGTCGGAGGAACACGGGTGATTGGTCGGTCCTCTGTCCCGGCAGCTGAATTGGCTGACGATGAGGTTAAGCAATTAGCGGAGGGTCACCAAAATAATTGCGCGTGACCTTCTAATTTAGCACTGTATTCTTGTGACAAACTGTTTCTTCTCTCGCTGAGCCAAATCATTAACATTCCTATCAACACAGCGGAGAACACGTTAACAGATAATCTGACTCCAAACTGGCAGCATGTAACAGTGTGTGCAGACACACAATAGAAGGGGGGCCTGCTGGGGAAATGATTAGAGGCTATAAAAGAAAGATTTGGACCGTGTTTGGTAGGCTGTGTGTGTGCATGCATGCGTGTGTGTGTGTCTGTGTGTTAGTGCATCTGCATGAGACAGAGAGGCAGAGCTAGAGAGAGAGGGGAGCAGGAAGGGGATTTGCGGATGCTCATACATGCATGTATGTGGAAATCCTCACATGGCAGCAGAGGTCAACAGGACCGCGGTGAATAAAGGAAAGAAGATGTCACTGTTGCACCGTCTCCTCCCCTGCTGTGATGTTTAAGTAGAATGAGTGGCGACAGAGGACGAGCAGAGGTCGCTGTCACCTTCGATTCGACTCCCACCGAGGACTTCCAGCTTGCACGACCTCCACAGAAAGCCACTCATGCATCATCATTGGGTACTAATACATCATCTTGTAGTGCTGTGGCGCAGGAAAGAGACGCTATTCTGATTAAGGATGATTTCAAAGAAAAGCGTATTAAAACAAGGAACAGCGCTGCTCCGTTGACACAAAATGGAAGAAGCGCCGATCCAAGTCTTTCACACATCTCTTATGCAACGCCTCCTCTGTGAGGAAAGACTACATACAATGTGTAGGTGAGGATTTCACAAACATGGCTTCAACCTCACCCTGGACTGAAGACAGCTTTAAGTGGAGGCGGAGGGAGGGCGGGGGGATTATGCTTAATCCAAACGGGCTATGTTTAAGGAGGTTTGTTCCAAAGCTATGTGCTATTACAGGGGTTCTTAACCTGGGGGTTGCAAGGGAGTCACAGGGGGGTATTATATAGTTATATATAATATACAGACTTTGGAAACAAATTTCCTCTAAGGAGGACAATAAATAATCTATCTACCTATCTCTATTGTAATAGCACACAAAAATGTATGTGCAGTGTTTTGGAAAGAAAAAATGGAGGCGGAAGCAAGACACCACAAGATGTGTCGGCTAACAAACGCACGACAGAGAAAGAATCTAAAGGGAAAAAAGCCAAAAGTAGAAAATATGACCAAAAGTATTTGGAGTATGGCTTCACTCAGACGTGATGGAGAGTGTCCACGTCCACAGTGCCTGTGTGTGCGTCAGAGAGTGTCAGAGTGTCAGAGTGAGAGCCTGACTGAGTGCATGAGTTCGACAGGAGATTGGGAGGATCAAGTCGGACTGTGGAGTGGAGAGAGTGAGCGGGACCAGCAGCGGCGACCATCCGTCAAGACCGGGTGGAATTATTCTGCTGTGGAGCAAATAAAGCAGCCTGTTGGCCCGTTAACTCTGCCCTCCTGCCTTGTCTCTGTCTGTCGCAGCACCGGTTGTAGCGAGCTTGCTACAGATGGCTATGGCGTTCATATGTTATGCATTACAGCGTTACAGCAAAATATTTTAACCCTCACGAGCGGGTCGCACTTGCAAGGTTAAGAACCCTGGTGCTATTGGAAGAAAAACAAACCTTGTATAAGACAATGATTGCTAGCATAAAAGTAAAACACTGTGGAATGTTTAAACCATAAGCTACTGCCTACAAACCCCTGATGTCTCTGGGATAGATTGTGGAAAATATTTGTGGAATTAAGTAAAAAAACATCAGAAAGAGAAGCTTCTGAATATGTCATCACTTCATCATAACTTAAGGCCATAAAACATTTATGTTAAGAATTAATGGCCGGGAGCGCTATCCCTCACATGGGCAAACGCAATTAGGATGATTTTGTATTTGAAGCTGGTCCCTCCGGAGCACTGCAATAGCAGTGGACATCTGTGCCCCCGGCATCAGATCAGTGACACCACTTGATCCCCCCTTGTTCTAAATGCAGGATATGTTGCCTCGGTCATGCAATCGGCTCTTAATGAAATTATCCCAATGGAGCTGGGAGATAGCATCACAGGGCTTGACTGTCAGTCGTTCGGAAAAGATAGCGGTGGCTCAGTGATCACAAAAACAACAGCGCGTTATAACACAACAAGCAATACGTGTGTGTGTGTGTGTGTGTGTGCGGGTGTGTGTGTGTGCGAGAGCGTATAAGTGCATGCACATTTGCATGAAGGGCACGGCGGAGGTAACAGTCTCCCGAAGGAGGAATTTATTTGACGACCTGGCCTGATCTTGTCCCTTCATTCCTCGGTGGGGGTTGTGCATGCATGTCTGTGTGAGCGTGTGTGTGTGCTCATTCGTGGGGATTTGCAGATTTTAACGGCTGTCCTCCTGAGGATAGGACTGCACTGCCACCAATAACTCATAGCTTTAATCTGGCTGACAGCTTGGTCCGGTGTTCAGCTAAGAAACAGCCCACCAGCAGGCTCCAAATACCTGACCATGGAGGAATCTTATCTGTCGTGGGACGGCAGGGATGGGATGGAAGCTGCTCTCCCCACACTGCATGTGCCCGTCTCACTCTCTCTATCTGTCTCCCTGTCTGTTTGCCAGCAGCAGGCCTGCAGTTCTTTTCACTCGACTGGATGTGACAGTTTGGAAGTGACAGACTTTCGCAGAAAAAATCCAAAAGGTGATGGGGCTGATGTTGTCATATTGCCCTTCTGCAGGCGTTTTAAGTCACTCTAGAAAACACACCTTTAACAGCTGACTTTCTTATTTTACTGTATGCATTTGTTGTTTGCTTCATTTTGTTTTGTGTTAAATAGAATAGCTGCTTTTGAGTTATGACTCCCAAACACCAAAATGCAATCTTATGACATCATCATTACCCCGCCAGAAAGATAATGTCATGTTCTCCATTGAATATTATCTACAGTCACGTAGATAATACTGACATTAAACGTCTACATGTTTTACCTTATTTCAGAGGCTCAATATAAGTACAGGAGCAGGACTTCACTCATTCTAAGCAATGCAATTTGATGGCATTATAGGATTGCATTTCCCTTGATCTTGAGAAGTCGTAACTCAAAACTCATGTATCAAAGGAACACATCTTGGTATAATTTAGGAACACTTTAGAATAATAACCTAAAAGGCAATATTGGTTTCCCTTTAAATTGATTTCAAATAAAGCTAAACCTGATCTGATTGCATGAAAACAACATAGTCTCCATCTCATAAGATTTTTCCCATTATTGATGCTCAGTGCTCACTGCTGTGGTGTTTCTCACTGCACTTCCCAGAGATCACTAGTCAATCAGTGTGTCCAGCACTGTGACGTCTTTCTCCTTGGATATTCTGTGGATGAAGTTTGAGTTTCTGTAGGTGGCGCTCTTTTCTTTGTCTGTTCAGTGGCTATCGCTGCTCATGCAAACTACACAGTTCTTCTCCTATTTATTCCAAACAAACCAGAAACGTAAAGCGCATCACTTCCTGTGCGCCAGAGGACTTTTCCCAGGAAAGACCTACCTGACCCCGAGTGTTTAAAGCAAATGCAAAAGCTTTCATGGACTGGCTAGAGATTGAATCACTGTTGGTTTATATCAACTGGCAAAAGACAGCATCAAAACAGTGGTATAATACTGCACTGCACTGATGAGGCAAAGTTACAATAAGCTGCTGCCACGCCTGTAAGAACACCCACACAGCCATCTGCCTCCTTTCATTCCTCCTTCAGGGGCAAGCTGTGCACATATTTAGCTAAATGCCCACTCATCAATCAGTGGGGTTGTTCTACAAGCCATCCAACACAGCTTGAACTAGAGGACCCTCGTAATTGAATATTAAACCCCTGACGAGTGGCAAGGAAAACTACTGAGTGATGCCGACTGGAAGCTGCAATGTGTTTGCGGAGGTGCGTGCGGTGCCGCTCGACGCATCCTGCCTACCCCGAGGTTATTCTGTCAACCTGTCACGATTTCAATCTCTCAGATAAGAAAAGTAGGCATAGACGCACACACACACTCACACTCACACACTCACATAGTGGGTCACAGATGCAAGCACGCATGAATGCACTTGACACATACGTAATTACACACACACAGCCGGTTTGAACTAAATGGCGGCACAGCAGGAGGGCTGCAGGAATTGCTTCGTGTTCTGTTGACGTAAAGGAATGAATTTGGCTTTTGGTGTTTTTTATTTCTGTCCCTGTTTGTCGGAGCATCTTAGAGGATATCAGGAGAGGGAGAGCGCTTTTTTCTGTTTTCTTCAAAGGCTTCCAGAGACTTTACGCAGTTTATTTCAATACAATTTAATTACATTTGAGGAGTTATTTCAAAAATAATGTTCTCATTACAAGACCTAAAAACAAGATGCTGAATTCAGACCTAAGAAGTTAAAGTCACAAGAAAACAATGCATTTCAATGTTCAAAAGTGTTAAAAATTTCAGAAGTGCTTTGTGTGTCAACTAAACCGCCATTTCACTGCACATCCTGTATGCGTATGTGACAAATAAAGTTCTTGACTTGACAAATTTCAGATTCTTCAAAATGAATAAATTCCAACCACCAGCATGGCAACCCCAGTGTAATAGTGCATCGCTGTACCACGCTGCCACTTGTTGTGAAGGTTTTTTATATACGCTCACTGGTGCACCATGAAAAAACCACTAAACATACACCATTTTCCAGGTAGTAAAAGTGATGGGATTTTGATATATGGCACTGTTCAGTTTTAAATGCCATCACCTGTAGATAAATCATGCGCTATGCAGTGCCGTTAGACACCATTACGTCAACCAAAACTATTTGTAAATGAATCCGTTGATATAACAACATCTGAATGCCCACAGGAAACGTCTTCACAGGAAGCTGGAGTTCTATCCCTCCATCCTCCATCCAACACTGGCGAAGCTGAAACAACATGCCAGACCCCCCACCGTTTCAAGAGGCTCCCTGCTCAAGTGTGACCAAGTAGCTGACTCTTAGATAAACACTTCATTCAGACTCAAGCTGGCATCAGCTGTTGACGGGCAGACCAAAATAAAGACGTCCCCCACGATAGGTTTCCTTTCAGGCTAACTCAGACCTGTGGGCAAGAGAGCGCTTATTAAAATGTGTGGAGAACCTCTCTTGGAAAGCAAACGGATAAGACAAATTGCTTTTAAAGATAACTAATTGTTGTGAGAGTCGGCCTCGACAGAGCCGGGGTAATGATGCATTCCTCCTTTCACCAGAGAGTAAATGATCCGGTGCTCTGCGACGTTTCTTACTCATCAATGATTAATGGTGTGTCTAAATGGGGAGGACAGGTTATGTAACCCTGTGTAATATTTTGGACAAGTTAACAAATTTGAACATTTCAATCAAGAGTGTATTATCCATGGGTGTTTAGTATTTTTAATGTCCATCACATGTGGGTTAATTATTACCCAGACATTTTAATATTGCAATGCCTTTGTTATTTTTACACTTAAATCGTCTTTAAAAGGGCACTTCCCCTTACATGATATTAATAAGCAATCATATATAAATATTATAGGTATAAAATGAAATGCAATATGAAATTATACATCTTTGAATTACCAAATAGAACCCTACCAAAGCAGTTTCTTTGTTTACCAAGATAGTTTCCATTTTCATTTTCCAGCAACTAAGAAAACCTGTTTGAATGCAAGATAAACAAGCACTCAATCAGCATTAAAATTTATTTATTGTGCCACACTAACTTATAGTGCAAATGCTGCAGTAGACATGCACTTCAGATGGGTTATATGCCCCTTTTAGCTTATAGTTTCAGTGAAATGTTACACTTTCTCATCGGTGTTGGTCCTTTAATTTATTTATATGGCAATTAAGTCATAAAATAAACAAGACGATGCTCAGTTTGATGTGCAATTTAAAAAAAGGTCCTTTTAGAAAGCCTGAAAAGAGCTTTCTATTTTGTAACCTAAATTTGACTAACAGGCTTTAATGATTCTGTTTTCTACTTTATCAGGAGTATCAGGAAACAGCCATGGTCCAAAAATTATTATCATTAGGCTTATTTTCATTGCCAATAATGATAATTCTATTGGAATACTTTAGTAAATAAACAAACAAAATTTTGTTTTTAGTGCACTTAAAAAAAGTTGACCAAAGTGCTGTACAAAAGACTTTTGATATACAGGCCTGATCTGAAGTAGGCTAGCCGAACATTGATATAGCTATAGCCAATGTCAAATTGTGATAAATTGTCATAACTGGTCTTTTGTATTTTACTCTGACTTGTGGACATAGTGTAGTTGGAATGAGGGACCACCAGGCCAGAACTTCAGTTGGGTCAGAGGACTGTAACACCAGTTAAGCCGGAGTTTAAGCTAAGCCTGATAAGTAGCCTGACTGGCTAGTCTGGAAGCATAAGTTTCCATGGTAACTTAGCTCAAGCTTCTTTAAACCTTTGAGGGGACGAATTCCTGCCTTACTGAAATAAGCCTGTTTTATCCAGTGATCTGGCTTTGTGG
Source organism: Monocentris japonica (assembly GCA_900323365.1). Classification (NCBI taxonomy): domain Eukaryota; kingdom Metazoa; phylum Chordata; class Actinopteri; order Trachichthyiformes; family Monocentridae; genus Monocentris; species Monocentris japonica. The sequence continues at coordinate 15,779 of OOFE01003823.1, forward strand.
GACAGCCCTCTGGTATACTAGCTGTAGCTGTTACAGTAGCTGGGGAATCAACACGGTATACCAGTCCGAACCTGTAGAACCTGACGGTGCAGTACACCAAGACTCCAAAAGCAGCAGCAGAGGTTTGGATGTTACATAAGTCTACTGCCCCAAGAGGAGGTGAATGATGTAATGCGTGGCATCAGACAGCGCTACTTGCTACAAAACAACAAAACGCAAAACGGAGGATGGACGAGAACGGTAATTTGAGCTGAACTTACAGTTCATGCTTATCTCATAAGTGTCATACATGGTCAATAACATTGCTAGTACTTTTACATTTTTTTTGTTTCAAGGATACTTTGACAGATTCAACACCTCACTGTTGTGTGTGTCTGTCTCTTTGTCAACTTTGAATTTGAATACAATCTTTTCTTTTGGCTATAGAGTTATGTTGTTTATGTTTAATACATACGCATTGCCTATTGGCAAATTAACAACAATCAATTTGTATCACTAAGATTTGTTTAATTCTGAATCATAATAAATCACATGTACCACACTTCCTTACTAACTTAACTTCCTAATCTTAATGCCAGGAAATAACACATTAGTAAGAAATCTGTCCTCACTTGCGTAAATGATGTTTCCCATCATTGACACATTCTTGCATTCTCTCTGCGACACTGTCAGATACCGCCTGGCACAATCCTTTGTCTGCATTGATTTAATGTATAAAAATGTATACATACACCTTGGATATATTCACCAAACTGGTAAACTGTAAATAATCCCTTTTGAACTAGAAAATCAGGGACAGAAAATCCCGGGCATATGTCTCATTTTCAATGAAGCTAACTCCTATCCACGTATGAGGAACAGGGCCCAGCTCAGCATTACCTACCTTAATTTAACAGGTAAGTTCCTAAATAACAGTACTGGCTGTACTAGCTGGAGCTCTACAAGTAAGGCCATCCCTTAACGATGACACGATCAGTTAGTCATTTTTTCTCACCTTGTGGTTGCAGTGCAATGCCCAGAAAAGAAAGACTTAAGAGACAGACTGCAGGCAGCCAAGGGAAGCAGCTCCCTTTCTTCATGGTCAGCCAGCTAGTAGCACTAGTAGGGCGGACAAAAGCAAAGATGACTCTGATATGGAGAGGGAGAGCTCATCTGATAGGGAGGAAGAAGGCAGTAAACAGCATCATAAGTATCCTAATAAGCCTGTTATAGAAGATCAGAGACAGATCTAAAACCTCTCAGGGAGCTACTAAAGCAGACGATTAATAAACAGTGAGCAAACCAAAAGCCTAAATATAGCCTATGCTTATTTTATATTTTGTATAATATTTTTTTTCTAATTAGTCATGTTTTTTATTCTTATTCCTTCAATAAATATGAACAATTTTGAAGGCTGAATGTATTAGCTGTGTAATTTTGTCATTTTGAAAGTAATACAGATCTGATCAGGGAAAACTGAGTGCACGTCATGGTAAAGTAAACTACTTCCTTTAATTTAGAAGGATATGGTTTCAGTTGCCGGGGGGGCGGAGAGGGTGCCCTTTTTGCTGACTTGAGCCCTGGCCCCTCTAAATGTCTGTGCACGGCCCTGTGGAGCACCCTGTCTGTCCTTTAGAAAGCGGCACTGTGTTTGTCATCGTTATGTCTTAATAATTATCATCTGTGGGGGAGAAAGAGATTGAGAGCCTAAGAGAGAGACAAAGACAGAGACTGAGCCTGGAATAGGCAGCGAGAGCAGGCAGCACCCTGTAGACGCATGATGAATGAGGGTGTCAGCTGTATTCACCCAGCTACCAGCACTGTCTCGGTGAGGGTCGCACCCCATACACTGAGACCTGTCTCATTAACCACAGTGATTGTGCATTAACAAGAGAGAGAGAGTAGCAGAATGAATCATTTTCCATACCATGGCAAACCACCAGTTGCAGAATATCACACTCTGCACTTGGCATACATGATGTGTGTGATTGTCATGAGTACAATCATAACTGACAATAAGGCTTCATCAGGATTAGAACATGATGGTTCGAATTTTGCACATCTTAATAGTTTTTTTTTTTTTTTACCCTAGACGTGTCAAAAACACCCTAAGGCACCGGACCCCACTTTCATGCGCCTGCATTGTTTTGGGGTCCTGCATTATTGATGCGGTGCTGACATTTTACACTCTTTGAGAGCCCAAGCCTCAGTGCCTCCACTAGCACCTGCAGCACTATGTCTACACCATACCCATACTTACAGGAACTCTAACGAAAAAATACTGTCATACTGCTATAGGGATTCATGGTGTGTATGTGGCACTCCGTAGTAAGTTTGGAGTGACATTATCATGCGTTCTTGTGACATTTCTAAAATCTGCTGGATTACCGTAGTTCAATTTCATAAGGTGAGCACAGTGTGTTTCTTTCTATACTATATGTATCGAGCTGAGGAATAAAAAGTGCACTTATTGTAAATGACTGTAATGTAATGTAAAAAGTAAAAATATGCATTAATAACTTTGCCAAAACCAATAAGTCTCTCAGATGCTGTTGCCAGGGGACAGGCCATCTGCCCCTAATGCATAAGGGCAATCAAGTGTCTAAATGACCATTGATGGTGCCACTGGATGGCACCATCAGGGGCATGGCTGGGAGTCTCCCATAGCACAATTAAACCATGAGGGATTCACTGGACGCTGGAAAAGGCTAAACTTAATTTGGGGCAAATTTCAAAATGAATCAGTATCACTTATAGCTGACTTTAAAGAAACGCCATGTCATGATTTGATCCTGCAAGACAACCTTATAGCACTATTATCCAGAAATTTCAAACCAAACCGTCATCCAGTCAGAGATAATGACAGCATAGGTGCAGCAAACGGTCATGACCGCGCATCTGCCCTTTTGAAATAAAGATAAATGGATAAATGTTAAGTCAATGATGTAATGCTGACACACCGTGTTAGATATTTACTAGGGCACCTTTGCTCTCTCGCCGTTTTGTCCAAACCAACACACCAGCCACATCTTGCACGGGAGAAGCACAGAACACACTGGTAAACAACTGATGTGGTCCATTGCTCTGTTGTAACGCATTATCCCCACATCATGCATCGCGCAGCATTTGCCTCGCGCACTGCACAAAGTAACAGTGTGATTCTTGAGACTTCTATTAGAGAGTATGTGCGTGTCTTGCTACTCTCTCACATACTCCAAAAAAAAAAAACCCACAGGAAAGAAGCGCAGCCTACCTCGGGTCCGCCGTGACAGCTCGTTGTGTTGACTCGTAGTAGCGGCTGGCAACGACGTTACGCTCGCGGTAACGACTGTCACAGTTGGAAAGCGCAGAAGTTTGGACGAGTCGGTGGATGAGGGATCACACACAAACACGCACACACACACCGTGTATCACCAGCCGCTGTGGACCGTGTATGACAACGCCCCAAAACAAAACTGGATCTGGGTTGATAATTAACAGTTGTCAGAGATGTTGGTGTCCAGCTAGGCTGTGCGTAACGGTGCGTTCCCTCTCCCTCCCGACGGGCTCCCCAAACTAAACACTCCCCGAGGACACGTGACCAACCCACGGGGGACGGGAATAGCTCTCATCCCTCCCCCCGCCGGCAGCAGCTGGGATCGGTTACACCGCTGCTCCGGTGCCGGTGCAACAAACCCGAGCCGTGCGCACCCATACGCCCCCATGTTTCAAACGACCTCAAGGTGTCGCTGTCATTCGTTTGCATTTACTTGAAGCTTGTGCTTGCATTTTTTTATGTAAAAAACACCATTTTTACCAGACTAAATCACAAAGTGGGTCACCAGCAGAGAAGACTGACTGAGACCCCAAGAAGACTGACTGAGACCCCAAATTTGCCCAAATTAAATTCTGGTGTGGGGTATAGATGCTTCTCTGCCCACAGGAAGTGACGGATCAAAACGTAAGAGCGAAATACAAGGAAAGCTGGATTCACCAGTGTTCAAATATTAATTCAAATGTTTTGCCTCTCTCTTCCCATGACTGTGTTGTGAGCAAATTTCAAAATAAAAGCGACACAAAGACAAACATTGGTCATTGCCAAATTGATTCATTAGCTGATGAAAGACTGCTATCGCATGTTTACTTGCTGTTGGAAGCTGCTAACGTACAAACAATTTGGCTGCAATAAACCTTTGTCTGCGCGTCAGGATTATTTTGAAATTTGGGATTTGTTTTGTCTACTATCGGCATACAAAACTGTACTAAGGTTTAACATCGGTCATGTTCAGACTCAAGATGCAAGTAAATCCAGTTGAATTACAACAGCTTGAGGTCTTTCAGGCCAATACCCCCCACACCCTCCCCACTCCATCTCCCAGTAGTGATACTTTAAAAGCTGGGCAAAGGGAAACAACACTGTCTCTGCAATCATTAGCCTGCTATGCACATGCAAGCAGGGGGATGACATATCGTTATTGTTGCTGTTCTGCTCTCACAATGTACTTCTTGCTCCTGCTTCTCGTGGTGTGTGGGTGCGCCAGTGTGTAGGATACTGAGATAATGATTGTCGAAATCCACTGTATTGATGGTGGAACGCCTGTTTCCAGCTCCTGAGAGGTATAGCACAACAAAGCTAGAATTTGACTTTAACTTTAACATTTTTGCATCTTCAAAGTTTCTGTCATGGTGGATTCAGCTCCCTTGGAATTGCGTCACGGAGACAAGCCCATGGGTCTCGAGATGAAGATGAGAGGAGTTATTTTCTGCAGGCCCACAGGTGAGCTACTGTGGGTGTTACTGCCTTCAATTCACACAGCTCTCAATAGCAAATGGGGCAGATGTTTGAATGGTAGCAGAATTGTACATCGGCACAAGTTGGTATCTTAATTAGTTCCTTTGTGACAAGCTGTTCATTCAGTGGATACAAGATTTGAAGAGGCAACTCAATGACGGGGGAAAAAGTGATGGGTGGTCTCTCTCTCTCACTCTCTCTCTCACACCCCATTTACCTAACACAGATCATTATTGACTGATTCAGTTTTGTAATAGAGTGAATGTGGTATGCCCAGTACAAGTCATGGTATTATCCAACATGATTTTTCAAATTCATCCATTCAAGGATCGCTCTCCGGAAAAAAATATGGCAGAGTATAAAAGGGAATAGAAGAAGAAAATCCTCAGTGGAGGGATTCACAAAGGGAAACAGCATTGAAAAGAGGCTTTGAAAAAGCTACAGTCTCCCTCACAGCCTGCCTAGAATATATGAGGATGTTTACATGAGATGGACCTACTCTGGGCTAGGCTGGGTAAAGACAGGTGAGGAGGGCATAGGTGTGAGGTGACTTCTGCCCACCTTGCATGCATGTTTATGCAAGAAGTCGGTAAATTGGGTCCCCGGGGTTCACCGTGACCACTGGAGTGAATATCAAAGGTGGCAGGTGGTTCTCTGCACTGCTGTGTGAAGACTGCAAAGCGGGTTCATCCCTGGAGTGCCAGACACTGCAAACTAGGCAGGTTTCAACTCTCTCATGGTAAGGGTCACGTCAGAACACAGTGCCAGGTAGACAGATGCAGAAACCACCCCAGATTTACTATGGCTTTACCAAACATTACTGTTCTTCTGAAATACAAGCATGTAGAAATACAAAGAAACTGTGAGCCAGTCAGATCAACTCAGGAATGTTTGCAATATGTTGCAATGTTTATGGCTGTAATTGTTGGTTGCAGGGTGCATGATCAAGACTGGAAAGACTGGATGAACCTGAACGTCTCACGTGCAACCCTGTGGAAGTAGGGATGCTGTTGCTGGCTGACCCTGCAGTCTGACCTTTATGTGACATAGGAATATATTTGAGTGTGTGTGTGTGTGTGAGGGATATGCAAAGTAACAAATTCCATATTGTCTGTTTCTGCATTTGGGCCAGACAAATCCTTACCATATGTCCCACTTATGGCATGCGTTAAGAGTGTATAGGCTATATACTACATATATATATCACTATCAATCACTCCACTTGTTCTAGCTATGACTTAGTATCCCAGAGTCTGCCTATAATACATGTTGTACACTTTAAAGACAATACTCTTGAAGGAATTATGCTTTTTTGTTCCCCTTTATGTTTCTAGGTAGCAGAGATGCTGTACGCAGAACTCAAATGGATATGATTTGATATATCAATTTAAAACCTAATGTTGGCCCAGACAAAGCACTGAACCTGAAGCCTTTCCTCATCTACTGCAGCAAAATATAGTGATTAATGCCTGATTGTACAGCTGACTTTGGATTATCACTCATGCTGATATTCTTCTCTAAATGTGGTTCACTTGCTTTGTATTGTCCTAAATATGAAACTGGGATAATGAAGAGGAAGCTGCTTGTTATGTTGGCTCTCATGGATTTTTTTAATGTCAAAGCAAAACTGTACCCTATTATTTCATGCCAGCAAGCTGAACAAAATTTTACATTTAAGTCAGCTTTCTGTTTGAAAAATACACGGTCAGCAGTCATTGTGACTGTTGACCATGGGGGTGCTCTCCATTGCTCCCTGCCTCACTTGGCTGTCCTAATTCCGTTGCACAGAGGGCGATGCAACAGAGCCTTGACGCCAAAATAAAATCTGTATGTACATTTATGATCAATATGTTTTTTTCATAATAAGCATGTGAGTCGTTTGACTGAACTTGCTAGTCAGTAATAGGTAAGCCATGAAATGCAGCAAATTTCCTGACACACTGTCCCGTAGACCTAAAACTCTCAAAAACCTTTATTCCAACAAAATACAGAGATGATCCAAATCCGATGTGTCTCCAGCACTCTCAGACCAGCTCACACCAGATTACAACAACCTATTCTGTTAAACTCAACCACAACAAGATGTTGTGATTATAGATGAAGGATTTTAAAAAGCCTATCCATATAGTTGTAGCTCTAAAACCCTTGATACAATCAATTTGGCTTTGGCTATATTACCTTAAATACTGGCATCACTGAGGAGTTAATTAGCTAAAAGATGGCAGATATCTGTCATTTTACTTTAGTGTGAGTTAGGTTTGCTGTTTGTTTGAGTTAAGCATTTACCATGAAAGTGGTTTTCCTATGGACTTTAAAATGCTGCTTGAAAGATTTTTAACATAATTAGCTGTCATAACTTAACCTGACTAGCTATTACTACCAGTGGCCCCAATGATCGTTTCAACCTTTATTTATCCAGGAAAGGTTTGCTGAGCAAGCATGTTCTTTCTAGCAACGCCCTGCTTCACATTCATACAGTTACACACATTCACACAAGGGAGCTGCCCAGTAAGCCTTCTGCCCTTGGGCACTGAGCAGCTACACTGGAGCAATTGCAAGTTAAGTGCCTTACAAGCCTGTGTCTCTAACCTTCAGGTTACCACCACCCACATGATCAACTTCATGCTTTAAAGTTCTTGACCTTGATTCCCGAGAGGTTACGCATCAGAAATGACAAGAAAATCACTAAAAATGCTGACAGAAAAGAAATGCCATCATCTCAATTTGACAACGATAAACTTTAAGAGAATTAAGAGAATCTTAGTGCTGAGATGCCTTTGGAAATCTGGACTCTGGCATTCTTGTAGTTTACAACCAAACCCTGGCAGAATAGATATTAATTACCCCACAAATAGAGCATCACCCCTGACCAATCATGACTCCTTGGAGGTCGATAAAGCCTGTCTTGCAATGGCTGCAGATTAGTGGCAAAATACATTATCTCTTTCAAATCTCCCTTAATGTACATAATGATTAGGCCACAACATATTGTTAATCATTACGGAGTTCATGAATAGTTCATTGGAGAGTAATAATTAATGAGGCTGGATGCAGATGGAACAGTATGGGACACCTAATTCAATTCTGGTACAGATAAGAGACCCATTTTGGAGGCTGTTTGGTTTAGTTTAAAGTCAATTCAAAGACATCAAACTCAAAGAAAAAATGCAATTACATTGCTAAGCTTCTTGAAATAAATCTATATGAAATATGATATTGTGTCAAGATCCAACATTTGACAACTTCTTTTGTGCAATAATCCGTGGTACAAAACCAGTATAATCAGCACAGTTGAGCTTTGTCCAAGGTAACATCTCTCTTGGCTTCAAAGAACAGAACGGCAACAAACCAAGGAAAACGCAAAACCCCAGGAATTTCTAATCAGCGCTCAGCTGCATGCAGGGGGCTAAAACAACGACATCAGGCACAGTAGACAGTTCCAAGCAATGCATGTTAGATTGTACACATTACATAATTATCTCAACAGCTTTGCCACAATTAATCGCTTCCCGCAACTGGGCATGTTTAAGAAGTTAAACTTAGAGACCATTCCTTTGTCAAGAAGATCTGAGGTGTTTGTTGTCTGTCTGTATGTCTGGAGGTTCTGAGGATCGTGTAAGTATTTGCCAGCTGCTCTCTTCCTGCTCGCTGTCCAGTTGGCTCTCTTGGTCAGTGAGCCAACATCATAAAAGATCCAGCAAACACCCCGGCTCACAAATGCATCAGCAGGACGAAGTCTGCTTGCTGGTGCCTGTAGAATGATGAAAAGCTTTTGCCAAAAACTGCAGCAAAGACGGCTTGTTTCATCTCATTCATCTCATGTTTCTGTACTGCAGCAGCTGACATAACAGCTGCTGCAGTACAGAAACATGTTATGAGCTCTGCAGGTCAGCCAAAGCAGCAGGAACAGTCAAAGAGTTAAAAGAGTTACCCTGCGTTATCACAAGTGCTCAATAGCTCTGATGAAATCCTTGTGCAATCCATCAGATGCATTGTTAACAGTTTGACAGAAACGACTCTACTCTTTAGACTCTACATCTACAGAGTTTTAGACTATTTTAGCTTTTTAAAACTCTATGCTTCCATGTAATGAAAACCTCCTCAGGAGGATTTAAGAAAGTTTGGGCAACAATGACATCATAACACTTAAAGTCAGTAAGCATTTTTCTTTCTTGTCCTGGATGAATCATGTTCATAGTTTTTATTTCATATGTTATTTTTTTATCTTACTCTACTGAAAAACCCTTTCCGTAATCTGAATAAGAGTTCTATGGATGAACATCACAATAAAGTGCTAAGTTTATTTATTAGCAATTATCAGCTTTAAGTAGAAGTAGTATAATCTTTGCCCAGCAGCAGTTGGGCAGGTGGACATGCAAAATGTCGTGGAAAATTGCCTGTAAACGCTCAATAATCTTGTAATAACACACAAAACACTGATAAGTTGAAGAACAAAAATATATTGTATACAGATATATTGGAGAGAGATATCTTGTCTCGGATCCCACAGAAAGACAAAATCTCTCTATGCTCTCTCTCCCTGAAAATCAGCCCACTACCATCTTTATAGTTTCTTTGGAAACAAAGAAGTCTCTCATGATTGACTCTCTATACTAAGATAACATGGTTCATCCTATAGACTACCTCCACATAGTAGTGGTCTCGTCAAGGTCAGATTTATGACCTCCTTGAAGGACCTCACTGGCTTGTTGTGCAATACTCAGGCACATGTCCGGAACCAGCCACAAAATGATAAATGATAAATACTAGCATTCTGTGCCAATTTACTTTCACAATATACTGCAGGCTTTTTTTGAATAATATTCTATCCTGAGTTATTAGTGAGCTTGCCGTCAAGGTTGTACATTAGCTGAGCGGTCTGAAAATGGTTCCCTAGCCATCTAGCTACATGGAGGATTGCATTTCTTTAATATTTGTGAATGTGGGTTGCATGTGGGTCACTACCTTATCCTGTGCATCACTAGAGGGAAGCTTAAAATCAGAAAGTAGAGAAGTTAGTAAGTGTGTTGCCTGATAACAGATTAGCCCACGGGGTTCGGCAGCCGAGAAAAGACTCTTTATCTGGAGTTTGCTTTCTTAGATATGTACTTCACTGCGTGCTGATACATAATTCACACAGAGGAACTGAGATGTCCCTGACAATTTAGAAAGAGATGTGAAGTGAGGAGAATAACAGGGGAATTAGAGACTGAAGCAGGTGGTGGTAGAGGCCTTGCTTAGGTAGATAAAGGTAGCCCCTCAACGGGTGGCACTGAGCACTAAAGCCCCTTCTGTCAACATGCGGGCATAGCTGGCACAGCTCAGTGGGAAAAACTCAAGCACGCTCTCCTCACTGTTGGAGGACTGGTGGATGAGGAGGAGAGAGAGTACGAGGAAGAAAGGGAGGGAGAGAGCAAGACTGGCGTCTGAGGGTGGATGAAACAGGCTGGCAAAAGAATTGATCAACCTGCTAGCTTGCGTTTTTTGGAGGCTTTGGCTCCATTGCTGTGAAGCACTTGGAAGGAAATATAGCAAGCTGTGAGTATTGAGTTTAATTGGTTGCTTGATTAATTAGTGACTGACGGAAGGCGGGAGCAGTGACTCGAAGGCTGATTCTGCACAATGTAAAGCCCTCGTATTAATTCACTCTCAGGTTTGAAACGCTGCAAACTTTTGTGTCAGTTTTGTGGATAAGAATGTGCTTTCTTCAATAACCACTCACGTGTTTGAGCCACAGTGGTGGATTTCTCGATCCAAGCTTGAGTAGGGTATGGCCTAAGCCTCAAAGTCTTTCTTTACCAGGTTCCCACAGTGAACAGTGTTTTTTTTAACATCTGAAAATTAAAAGCCAGGTGGGGTAGCAGTAGGTGTAGGCTAGAGGTAGCATTTAATTCCCAGGACGATTAATTTTCCCAGTGCTTCCCTCCATAAGTGGCTCAGTGGAAATTTCATACAGGCAGGATAAAGCGTTACCCAGCTGCTGAGGACCGAGGGAGCAGTCTTGTGCCACACCAGAGTTGGACAGAATACCCAAACATCTGTTTGTACCTGCCCAGGGGGCATTGCCAGATTAAGAAACCCGTAGAGGTGTCTGATTATCTGAACCCTGTCTACAATGGAGGTCCTGGTTGGCAGAGGCCCACAAGGCAGTGTCGCCATCCTGAAATTGAATTGGGAAGGATTTAATGGGTTTAAAGGCTTTGGCTCTCAGTGTGATGGAATCAGATAGGGGTGAAAATGCCAGGAAGTCCTGACAGAGACTAGAAAGAGGGATAGAGAGAGAAAGAGTTGGACAAAGTTAAGGCAAGCCAAAGGGAAGTGGGTGATTTTCCTGATAAGGTAAAAGTCCTCCCAGGTTAGTGTCTCTGTGGTTTCAATTTTGATAGATCCAACATGCCTCACATACACCAAAAAATGAAATGGAATAAGATTCCTATCTTTCCCCGGTGTGTCATTGCTAGAGAGATGTGTTATTATTGCCCTCGGGACGAAATGATGTAAACAGTGATTACATTCATGAACCATGGACACTCATAATGAAACATGTCCTGTGTTGTTGATGGGGCACACTGTTACACAGTAGAAAGTAGAGCATGAAACTCTTCATACTGTTTCTATTATCACTGACACTGAGGCTATAAGCTCCAGTGACTCCATCAACACTGGTGATAACAAATAGAAGTTACTATGCTCAGAAGATTGTATTAACATGGCTACACAAATAATGGAATTGCGATATTTAATGGTGCATTTCAACATTTAGACCAACTAATATTAAGACACAGCAGAATGATTTTCCCTTTATTAGTGAAACCCTGTGTCTCTTCAGGGCGTTCTCCCCTGAGATGAATTTAATCACTGCACAACATGAATAATTGCTGTCCTTCAATAAGCATTTTTGCTGTTTTGCAACACTTCTGATTCAGAGAAAATGAATCGTTAATCCACATGAAAACCCGTACCCCGCAGCGAAAAAGAAAATGAGTGATGGCTAATTTGCAAAACGATGATGGCGCTTGTATAATAAATTACCTTGAGGGGAAGAGTGACAGAGGCATTGTCTTCAAATTAAAGAAAAAAATAAACCAAAATATAATGCAGGAGTCCTGATAGAAAAACGCCGGTGGATGGGAGGCGCAGCCTCTGAAGCAAGAAGCACTGGGAGCTGTGATGTGGTTTTTGATTTCTCTCTGATCCTCTGAAAGAGAAATCAATCTACATGGAGGCAAACATTCAGGGAGATGTGATGGGAAGTTTAAACCTGACTCCGTGATATAGACTTCCAAGTGTTTGTATTTCAGATGGCAACACTTGTCATTCGCTATGGCCCTGACCTGAAAAGAAAAGCGTGCCTCAGCAGTATTGTGCTGCCAAGTGCCTGACTCACAATCGACTTCGGCACGTACTGTGTATGTCTCTCTCTCAGCCCCCTCTCCAAGAAAAACCTCATCAAAAGCAGCAAAATTGCCATATCATACAAAGCTCTAGGAATTCCACAACCCCTTTCCCATTTCTCACTCTTTAGAGGAAACAATGGCCGAGATGTCGTCTGTTATTTTAGGAGAGAGTCTGCGTGTCCCAAAAAGCCGCCAAGCAAGTCTATAAATAGTTTGAAGAGAAGGAAACGGAGGAGGCCAAATGAACCCAGTTGTGCTGTACAGTCATTTCCGACAAGGCACAGACCGAGGCAATCGATGCATCCAGATAGCGACGTCAGTGATAAGGGGCTCCTGAAAAGATGGATTTGTGGCCACAGCTATAGTAGGGCCCTCGGCTCAATGCCAGAAAAGCACCTGGCTTTCAGAGGCTTTTGGCCCCCAGAATGGCAGGTACAAAGTGACTGCACATTAACTTGAACTCTCAGACGCCCTCCCCGCTCTGCCCAAGCCTCTCCCTACTGGTCTTAATGACGCCGTTCAGAATAGAGCCCAAACCCAAGGGTCACGATCGCTTGCTGTCATGATTCCCACATAATCCCCACAGTGCCACTGGGAGGGACTGCTCGCCTTCAGCTGCCCCCAGAACCAGCTGGCCTGGGGCATGGCTGGGAGGGAGAGACGGGGGCCAAGAAGGAAGGTAGATAGAGGAAAAGACAAAGCATATCTTTATCAGTTCACTCTTAAAGAGGTAAGCAGTCTAATACATGAGCAAAAACTGGAATGGGCAAATATATAATGAAAAGGGTTTGAAGCATCAACATTTCAGGGATGAATGCCATTCAATGGGTGGAAACTAACAACGCTATTTACCACCACCCGCCCAGGGGCTTACGGAAGAAGATCACGCTATATTGTTGGAAAAAACATCAAAGGGCAATACTTCTGCGGTACACCGTGTGACCCAGCAGCACATTGCTTCCTCAATATGTACACATGTACACACATAAGCCCATGCATGAGCACAAATGCGCGCACACACACTTGCCAATGCACTGAACATGCATCCTCCCTCCTTTCAATCACCGCTCTCGTTAATATCTGTTATCTCTTCTGCTGTCTAAGAACTGGGATTTCATTTACTTCATGTCAACTAACCGGCCACCCAGAGGGGCTTCAGTCTCCCAGTTGGGAATCTGTCACCGTTGTCTTGACCCCTGACCTCTAACGCTTTGAAACCTGGTCACACCATTCCTCCGGCACCACCACCCACACACAGTGCCTCTCAATGTGGCATTCGTGAAAAAGCGCACCGATATGTCTGCCGCTAAAGTTAGCAACGATGAAGTCAAGCCACACAGGGAGAGAGATGAATGCTCTGTTGCCTTCACACTTTGAGAATCTTTCCAGACAGCCGTTGGTTTCTTTGTGGGCATATAGTAAGAGTACAGTGGTACGTCTCACCAGTAGAATCAAGTCATATGAATTTTTCATATTACACAAGGATCAAGGAATACAAATGCAAAGCTCAAAATGTCATAGTGCGTATGGATGTGGGGTCACATGACCTTAAACTGAGACACATGAAAGACTGAGAAATTTGAAAAAGTTTTTCCTTTTTTTTCATAGATTTAAAGGCCGATGCACCATCTTTAAGTTTCAAGAATCAGGAAAATATAATATATAATGCATAAACTTCAGATCCTTCCCCAAGTGAGTGTACTTTGTTATATGATGCACCGATCTGATGCGTGACTGAAATACTTTGCAAAGCTGTCTTGCAATCTTTTATAAAATCTGCCACATAAACATCTTAAGTGCAATTTGTGATGACAAAAACTGCATTCAAATCACTTTTAGGGCTGTAGCTTTGTAGAAATAACAGCGTTTTGCAATTAGAAGGCACCCAGAACTATCCCAGAATACCCATTAGATTACACCCAGACAGCATCTTAAGACGGCTCTGTTCTATCAAGATGCTTTATCTTCTCCAAATTCTCTCACTGAACTGACAAACTCAAGTGGGTTAAATGAGCACTCTTTTGCACGCTGGACTAAATCCAGGGCAGGAGCTGCTTAGAGAGACCAATTATTTCTGGAGGCCCCTCAGACTCAAAGGAGAGCTATCCCAAAACAAGAGCACACAAGCACACATTCAGAGATTCAGTTGGTAATTTATTACAGCAGTGTTTCCCATTAGGTGACCATTTACTTCAACGTTTACATGGTTGACGACTACTAAAAGCAAAATGATCCTGGGGTTGGAGAACATAGTACTTTAAGAGGCCTTCTTGGATTATAATGACTTCCATATACTATTTTCAACAGTGCATATATAAAATGTGTATCTATAAAGTGCACATAAAATATGACGCATATTGTGCACATAAACTCCCACATGCACTAGACACACACACACACACACGCACCAAGTAGAAAAAAACATTACCATCAAGGCTATCCTATTAATGTCTGTTTTATATCACACCCTGGACACAACCTCTTCCAACTCCTCCTCTCTGGTAGACGCTACAGATCACTGTATGCCAAAACAACCAGACACAAGAACAGCTTCTTCCCACATGCCGTCACTCTGATGAACACTTAAACCAATCATACAGTGTCAGAAACAATCCCTGTGCAATAACCCTGTAACACCAAACATCCACTGTACCGATACTGTATATTCTTAATTATATTTGTAGTTTTTTTAACACAGCTTTTTAACTATATCATCAATACATTCTAAGCACGCAGTATATACTGTATATACTGTAGATACTGTATATACTGTAGATACTGTAGATACTGTATACATTCATGACCTGTCATATCCATCTACCTCATGTATATAAAGTAACCTGTACATAACCATCCCATTTTCATAGTTTTTTTTATATATATTTTACATCTGTACATAGCAGTTAAATGTTTATGCTTATGTCTACCTTGTTCAGCTTTGTTGTCCTTGTTTTTGCTGTATGTCTATTCTATGTAATAGTCAATTTCCTTGTATGTGTACACATACTTGGCGAATAAAGCTGATTCTGATTCTGATTCTGAAATCCAAAGTGATAAACAAAAAAGTTGTTCCAATCAAATACAGCCACCAGCCCTTTTACATGGCCTGAGAATTCATTAGAGAGAACAAAGCACATGAGAAGAAAAAAAAGAAAAATATTTCACTGTGATGATCTCCTTTGAAAATGCTGTGTGATCAGGACGGACGTGATGGCACCTGCTGTTGCCAGTGTGCTGGGTCTAATAGTGTTTGACTAGAAGGAACAGGGCCTCTCTGTGGAGCCACCAGTGGGAATTAATTAACAGTGAGTGATGGTGCCGAGTAGTTGAGACGTCTTCTTCTTCGAATGCGAGACACAGCTCTGCTGCCTAGTGCAGTGGTTGGATTTAAAGTTAACTTGTGGTTCTGAGCTTGTGGCAAACTCTGGTCTCTAGATGGTATGCTGTGTGTGTAAGCAAACAGACCACACAGACTGACCTGAATTGCCGAAGTATTTTCACTTTTATTCTCCGGATCAAGAACGTGGCCAAGTGCACGTGGCCGCTGCACTAATAAATGGTACCAGATACTTCATCCTTTAATGACAAACTCCATCTTGGCCAACTGTAAGCCAACTGTGACTGTGCTGTGGCATGGTTTAGTGACTTGTTCACCCTCAACCTGCCACTGAGGACACACATCCTGTCTGACTGGCCAAACAAATGCTGAGTACTACAACGAGCCCCAGGAACAAACACGCACGTATTCGTCAGTGGCATCAATCAATCACTAAACCGCGACGACGCGGCAGCCTTTAGAGGCCCATTTACCCCGTCCAGATTGTTTATGATTCCATTTCGACCTGCAACTCACTCATCACTGATGTAGAAAATCGTAAATAACCCTACCCATTGTTCTGAAGCTTTGGTAAAGGCTACTATAATTAACCAAGTGGAGGTGAACCTTAAAAGCCCTACTAGGCCAATCAATGCTGATCCCCCCTGGGCGGTTAGCAGCAGAGGCTTCCTCTAACACCGGGCTCTCCAATCCGGGAGCTCAAGCTCCAACTTTAATAGAGAGTTGAAGCTAACACGAACAAAGTTTGGCGTATGTGTGTGTGTGTGTGCATTTGAATTTGCCTCTATTACAGTGTGTGCATGAGTTTGTCAATTAGTTGTCACTTCTACCCATGGTCTCTCCAACCATGTGAGATTAAACAACTATAAAATATGGCAGATCTTTTACTGCATGCTTTTAGCTGCAGCCATTTCATCTCTTTTGCCTCTATTAAAGATAATCAATACGTTATGGATTGCTATTACCATTTTGCTCCATTTCGTGAGAGGTTCCTGTGTATGAGGATATTGGTAGCACATGCACTGCTGGATGGTTATATGCACATACCATCTGCACATTCATCAGCAGCTCAGAATGTATTTGCAGAAATGCACCAAAAGCCCATGGTTTGTTTCTCCATGGTTGCTAACAGAAGACGTTTTAAATGTTTCACAATTGGAATAACAGGGATATTGTTTATGGGGTTAAGGCGAGATCGGCCCATATTGAGAGCCACAGAGCGTACATGTCTGGCTTTAAGCGGCGCCACTGGCACGGCATCAGAAGTCTCGATCTCAGCTGCAGCACCTGGCTCAGTCTTAAGTAATATCTCTGCTCCAAGATATGTTGCAATTCATGGAACGCTGCTAGCCATTTTCCATTCCTTTGCAGAACAAACGCATCTGAAAATCTGGAGCGGAGTCCGCGAATGGTCGAAAGGCTGCGCTAACATGAGAATATCCCCTTTCAGTGTCAAACACCATTACTGGAAATTCTCATTTGGCTGCAGCACACTTAACGGTGGTGAAAAAAAATGGCTGAGGGACTGTAGAAGATGATATCTGAAGTCAACTACCAAGCAGAAATCTGTTTGAACTTTAAATAAGCTGGAGACAAAAGCTATGGAGAGATCAATCACATAAATCAAAGTAGCAGCACTTCAAACACTGACTGTGGGGACAAGTCAGTCGAAACTGGTATCACTTAATGACTTGCTTGCTTTGCTCAAATTTAATATTTGGCTGCTGGTGTGGGGTTTTTTTTGCAAAGAGGCAAAAATTCTATCGAGCTTCAATATATAACAGTGCCATCCTCTAATCTTCCTGCTCCAAGAATAGAAATGATATTTTATTTATGCTTGGGTCTGACTTTAAAACGTATTTCACATCTATTTAGTTAAAAATTATACTCAGGAGATCATAGATCATTGATAATCATCAGTCAGTGTTACATCAGAGACTTCCCCTGTCTTCTTTAATATATCACCCCCTTGCTGTTTCTCCAAATGCTCAAAGGTTTTTTCCAGGCATCTGCCATTCAGAAGAACCGGGAGGCTTTTTTTTCTGGACATAGAGCTCGTCACAAAGCATCATCAAAGGGTGTCCAGTTCTTTCTAGGACTTTGAAATCACTTCAGGTCTCATTAGGGGGCAGCTGATAAGACTCCATAATGTCTTCTCTGACAGTTCTCCTGAGCTACACTTCCTTGTTTCTCTCACCTTGAAATGACACCACTGTGGTGCTTTTCTCTCACACTCTGGAAATCCACTTTGGAAATCTCACCGTTGAGTGTAAGAAAGCACAAGAGAGATAATTGGGGAACTTGTGAAAATTCTGAATCCAAGTTAAGCCCGGGTGGTGAATGGTGCTCCAGTTTAAACAAAGCTGGGGGCCTGGTGGGGAGTGACACCGGCTCGGTAGGGTGCCTCCTTGATAAGAGAGAGAAATACTGGAAATACTGGAAGGAAGAAGACAAGGTGGCTGAGAGCAAAAAGGAAAAAGATTGAAAGCATGGAATTAAAGTTGAATTGAGAGGAGACCAAGCAGTTGCCTTGAGAGAGTCGGAGAGCAGCGAGTTCAAACCTCAGTTTCAATGGTAATTACTCCCCTGGCTTAACTCGTGGCCTGAATCTGCTTCACAGCCACCTAATGCTCACCGCTCGGGTCCGGTACTGTGTGCTCCCATGATGGCAGATTGTCTGTAAAAAGTTTGTGCTTTTACTTTTCCCTCGATCCAGGGCTTACCAGGAGGCCACACTTCTTAAAGATGACTGGACGGCAAATTTAATCCCCAGAGGGTGAGAGGGGTTTAGGATGAACCGTCGTATCTCACCCACCAATGACAGGATTTGAGCTTGTGTAGCCACGATGTCTTGGCCAATCGTAGCCCGGGGCCAGAGGATCAAATCCACAAAGAAGAGAGCAGAAGGGGAGAAATGGTGCAAAGGAGTGGCCCTTCATGACCTAGATTTAAAGGATACGTGATGGTTTTTAATGTTATGTAGATGCTTCTTTGGCCTTCTCATGATGTTGTGAGTTGACTAAGAACTAAAACAACCCAATATTGAAAACCTGGGCAAATAGTTGATAGTCGCCCGTAGCTGCTACCTGATTGTTTTGTGAAACTGGGAGCTAAATAGCTCTGATATCAGTTCAAAAAGTTTCTAAAACTGTTTTAATCTGAATTTTTGATGTGCCATAATATCATATTATCATTTTGTGCTACATGGGGTTGATGTTGAACTTGGCCAACTCCTGCACATCGCCATCTGTCAAATTCTTGCTGGGCATGGATTCATCATGACTTTCATCTGTTACGCATTAGCAGTGGCTAGGTTTTGCTAATGCTTGCAAGACAACTGCCAATAAACAGAATCACATATTCCTCTTCCACTGGGGTCTTAGAGGGCTCAGAGACAAAAAAAACCCCATCTCAATATGATGTGAAAAAAATCAAAACAGAAATGATACTTTCTTTTCCCCCAGTGCGGCTGCACTGCCTGCAGTCCTGATATCTACACCCCTGTCATGTGCACAGCAGTGCACCGAGACAATTGTGACTAGAAGGGTTGACTGAGCAAGGGGATTCCTACAAGTTGTGTCTTGTGATCTGGTCACACTTTTTGTGGTAGAAAAGCTCTTTTTAACCTTATAGCAATAATAATATCGAGCTACTGCAATTGCCATCTTAACCGTTGCTCTAAACTAAACCTAATCCCACTTCTAATCTGAACTCTAAACCCTCAAAACTAGCCCCTTGAGCAAACAAGGACCTCCAAAATTGACCTCACTTTACAAAAACGTCCTCACTCATGAGATCTAAAACTCGGTGGTTCTCACAGATTGAGCTGTCCATCATCTGTTTGCTCTCAGCACCCTCTAGTGTCCACATTGGTACAGTTTCCATCACAGTCAAAATCCTAGAGATTCAGTCTGAAGATATGAAATAATAGTTTAATTGATCATTATCGCAAAAATGTGTGATTAACTATCAATCATGATCGATTGGGTGATGGTTAAAAACAGCAGAAATGCTCAGTCAATCCACTAATACTATTATTACTACTACTACGACTAGTACTATTACTACTCCCACTAATACAATAATAATAACCAGCCCTCATATTCAAACCCTAATCAATTATATAGTTCCAATAATAGTGGTTGGATAACAGTGTGTTGGCAGTACTGCAATTCTTTATTCTCTCAACTCACCAATAGTCAGACATCACTTCTAATATTATCTTTGCATTATTTTTCACGTTGTTGGAACATTTCCATTTTTCAGTGCACATGCAAGAAGAGTTGGTGGTAAAATTGTTGACCCAGGAAATGTTATTTAATTCTAGTAGCTAAATAATTAGTAATTAAATTGTATTAAGCTGTATTGAAGTTCAGGACGGCTCTAACTACCACATCCCCCAAAGGGTGCTTAGTATAACCTACATGGATGGACAATGCCAGCCTACCTACAGTCATTTGCCCAGAGGGATCATTAAAGTTTCATCTGATCTAATGCTGAAAAATGGAGCCCTCGATGTTGTTTCTGTGTCTTGCCAAAGGGGGGCAGCAGTGAGAGCAGTGAAGAGAATAGTGCAGTGAGAGTCAGGTACAGTATTCTGTCCCAACTTGTTCTGTGTTGCTTAATGTTCCCTCTGCAGCCCAAAGTGATGACAGAAATAAACCTTTCATTGGATGTTTGACAATGTGAACAGAAGGTCATTAGATGGCCAGCTTGCTACTGTGACTTTACCTTCAATGCAATTCTGTTATCCAATCCAGTTACATTACAGTCATTTAGCAGACACTTTTATCCAAAGCGACTTACAAAGGTGATAATTGACACTATGTGGGGATTGAACCCACAATCCAATTTTTTGTGTGCAAATAAACTAAAAAGTTAACAGGGTGGGTGAATGCAGTATTACATTGAATCACAGATCTGGATACTGTGTGTTCTGTGGAGGACAATGATCAAACCCTGCCACACTTACTGTAAGACTTAACTCTATCAGATCAGACCAGGTTATCTGTAATGCTAAAGATGAGGTAGCACTAACACAAACAAATCAAAGTTCATTATAATCTCAGTTTGAGGCGACTCTGTTCTTTACAGCTGGACAGGAGGACTTTGCTCTCGTCTGGTGGTGGCTGGCTCACCTCCCTGAGCTGAGCTGCTATCTCTGTTGATTTCCAATCGTTCCAATTTAAAGAAAGAACCACGTCTCCTGTTTGCAGATTTTTCAGCGATTCTCAGAAATTCTCTCATTTAAAGATAACTTGTTCTGTAATACTCTTTTGCACGGACAAGTGAAATGTTTTAATATGAGAACCAAAAAAAACTTTTCTGGAAATATCTTGAAATAAGCTAGAAAGGTCTGTACACAGGGGTAAAAAAACTTCTTAGCAGACATATCTTGCGCTGCTCTCTTGCCTTGGTGACCCAGTCCAGAGGGTTGACTTGGAACACAGGGGCCCTTATTAGTCAGGGATGACCCAGTTAACACTGGCCTCAGCCACTTACACAGCCTCTCCATCCCTCATTCTTTCTTGCTTTCTTTCTTTCTCGCAGACAGCGATGGGTCTCTGTGCGTAGTTCACACAGTAATGTTGAAGATACACTTCACAGCTAACTGTCACAAGGTGAGAGTCAGTGTGCATCTGCTGGGTTTGGTAACCTTCACTTGATGCCTGTTTGCCTCCATAGTTCCACCCATTAATCCCTGCAGTTCAGAGGAAATACAATGGCTTCCTTCTGTGTCTGCCAGGTCAAGTTAGGTAACTATTTGTCCTGCACTCTTTTACGTTCATACCAAGAATGTTTGGACTGGCAGTTTTACACCTTTACTTTGGAAGCATAACAAAATCAAGAGCAATCTGGACTGACGCTCATATTCAGCTAATTCCTCATGTGTTCTTACCTGAACGCTGGGGAAGGAAAAATTACAGCCAAGAGCGTAAACAAGTCGATCACGCTCAGCTAAAATTACAGGGACTGGAATCAGATTTGTTTTTACCGTGTCTCCCGTTGGGGAAATGTTACCACCAGAAGGTGTTATTTACTATACAGCTGGGCATTACAGCCCACGCGGAGCCAGCTCTGCAGATCCTGCAAACACTGCCAGTCATTCAATAACCTGCCATTGTGATATTGTGGGATGTGGGGAGAGGTGTCATTATAGCACACAGAGGACATAATGTGTTTGCAAGACTGAGGCTTACAGAAGAACAACACTGGCACCGAGGGAAGGATCCTATTACTGCATTTTAATCAAAATAGACTGGATATAGAGTACTACTGTGGCTGTTTCACTTGTTTGCACGGAAGAACCTAGACTCTTAATGCAAGGAGTACTAATTTGTGTCAGATAACACAGTATCTTTCCTATGTCTCTCTCAGCCTTTATCATGCTTTAGTCAACACTAACAATACACTACAGACTGAAATGATTGAAATGATAGTCACGTATTAGACCGTGTTGCATTCATTCTTTTTTCAGAATTCTAAATCATTTTGTAATAATAAGTAATTATAATTATAGTATCACATTTTTGCAATTCAACTTCATTAAAACTTGAATTGAAATGGTCATGCACCTCCTGGTCTGACTGAACTTCAATCAGTGTAATTTGGACTGATTTTAGGGACGTGCCACTGATAGCAATGAGCTTCCACTCCAGTTTTACTGACCTAGTTTAGACAGTTGTATGAGTCAGTGCTTAAAAGGAAATTCTACTCAATTTAATAATTTATATTTGCCCCATTTAACACAGTCCAGTCTATATACTATACACTTTCTCCCAAAACAAGCTACCAAAGAACCAAGACTCTAATCTGTGCTTTATTACTGATGTGAAGCTGACGGCTGGTCAATGGACAATAAATAACAATCTTGAATTGAAACCAAACGATAAACTTTTATAATGTCAACACTATTAATTCTGAATTACCATGTGTGTCTTTATCCTTCCGGGCATTATTTCTGGCCCTGCCCTTGTTTCTGGTAGTGAATTTCACAAATAAAAAGTTAACTGTCTTAAGGCATGTGGGAATAATAGAAATTCAGTTGTATCCCTCTTTAAAGAGCTGTTTTTACAACCTCCAAACACCAGCTGTCTCCCAATTCAGAGAACCCTCATACAAGCATATTCCATACTCCTTCTAATGTAATGACAATCAATACAATCAGTACAGCAGAAAAACAGCAAACAAAATGATGAGCAAACTGACAAGGACTCAAATAAAGAACGAAGCTAGGATACCAAGGTATCTAGAGAAATAACATAGTCATCATGATGGAAATATTGAGAGTGAAAGACCAACTGTCGGGGGTGGATCACTAATGGTGAAGAGGGAGTGAGGTGACTGATCATTAGCCGATGCCCCAGGATAACCAATCATTCTTTGCTGTGGCACAACATCCACAACGTAAAAGTGTTGCTGCAGTGATGTCTCCTCCTTGATGCTCCTGTTGTTTCTGTGACACTTTCCCTGCAGCATCACTGACCGTAACACCAGTCGCCCCCTAGAGGGCAGCCTTTACCCAAGTCAGACCTCACCCCCATTCGCCCGACATCCAAACTGAGTCGGCCTTCCCCGCTGCCCAAGGACATCATTACACAATCAATAAAGCAATAGTCAGTCATTTTCTTTGCCTAATTGATCCCACTGCTGCCCAGTAATGCGTAGTGTGACATTTTTTATCACAGCAGCAGCATGCCACAAAAAAATAAGACAAGCAATTTGCAATTATCTTGTTGTTGTGTTCTTGCCTGACCGGCCATCTGTGGCCAGCATGGAGTAAGCTTGTTGGTCAGTGGTGGAGGTCGGGGCCTCAGCAGTGTGTTCCTCTTGGAGCTGTCCGTACGGCTGTGATCACATAGTCCCAGTCTGTGCTGGGGCTTGTGAAACACTCGTCTGGGAGAAAAGAACATTGTCTTGCCCAATACCAAAAAACAAAATGTTTGGGAACAGATATGGAAATTGACAAAATCGAGGCCTGATAAGATGGTGTTTATGTTTACTGTGCAAGGAGAGCACACGGTCTCTCTCTCTCTCTCTCTCTCTCTCACACACACACACAGACATGAGAAAATGAGCATTAGATACAATTACCTGCCTTGAAATAATTTCTTGAGATAATTATTTAATAAATTATTAAA
>OOFE01003825.1:2580-16107 GCA_900323365.1 Monocentris japonica
CATCCACCCACCCATCCACCCACCCATCCACTCTTTCATCCACCTCCTCCGCATTGTTCCATCCATGCTTGGTTAAGTTTTTGGCGTGCCACTTTTTTTTGTCTCTGGACCGATACCAAGTGTGTCATCTGTGGAGGACTGCTGCTGGTTACTGTGTGTTTGATGTGTGATAATCTGTTGTTTGTTAGTTAGAACAGTTTATCTATTGTGCTCGCTTGAGCTTTATGAAGGGAACATTATTTTTAGGTCTTCATTATCGCTGAGGTGATAGTTTTATCGACTGTAGACATCCACATTGAAATGGGATTTAGTAAAAATTTAGTCCACAACTTGGCCTAATCAGTGTTATTTTTGTGACAGCTTATTTCTCATGTTTATTTTTGTTAGTTATGTGTGTGCTTTGTTTGATTATTACTGTTGCTCAAATGGTTGGTTAGATCTTCTAGATAAAACCAGTGGAAATTTCTGAGATTGTGACTTTAGTCTTTTTGTCTCTCTTCATTCAGGTCTTTGAATGAGGAGGATATCCCATTTTACATAGCTTTTTGTTCCTGTGAGGGAAAGTGAATGAAAGGAAAAATGAGTACAATATTTCATTAGTTTATATCTCGATGGGCTTTTGTTTTAATAAGCTTGTGCAATCCTTCAATATTGGGACAAGATCAATGTTCTTTTTGGAACTTGCTCCATCATGGGGTCATGGGAGATTTTAAAGGCTGCTGTTGAAATGGGGTCCCTGTGTTTTGTTTGGATGAGGAAATAGAATGATGCTGCATTCTTGACCGAAGTGAGAGGAACTGTACTTGACCTATGGGCTAGAGGTCAGAGGTTACCAGGTCACTCTGCCCTGGTTTTGACACTCAGACAGTCAGAGAGTAGTGCTGTTCTGTCCTTTGCTGCCGAGCACACAAAATCCTTGTGTGTGATGGAGACTTGGGTAATTCACCATGACACCCCGCCCTCCTTTGTCCCCTCTCGTTCCCTTCATTCCCCTGTCCCCCTGTCCTTCTCGGTCTCTGGACTGATGTCATGCTGAGGGAGCCTGGCTCTTACACAATCCTCCACTCCGTCACAATGCAGTGAGCAGTGGCCCGCCACCCCCCTGGGAGAATGGCATCTCTGCCTGACCACTGCTCTGCTATCCTGCCTGAGCTGTGCTTTCAGCAACTTACAGCTCAACTTCTGTACAGCTCCTTACAGAAGGTCTGGTTCTTTTTCTTCTTGTCCCTCAAAGGTTAATTTCTCCCTCTGTCATTGCTCTGTCATACAGGTTGTGTTTTCTGCTCAATCGTCCAGAATTCCCCCCTTGGGGATCAATAAAGTATCTATCTATCTTTCCCATTGAGCAGCACTGTGCTGCTATGCCATTGACCTTATAACCTATGTCTTTGGTTTTATTCCCAGGTGGGCCACGGTGGGTGTGGCCATACCCATAAGCCAATTACTTCATCCTTTTAAAATTCCAGGTGTGAAGGCCACCCTAGGAATGTAGTACAGACTCTATAGGTATCTTTAAATAACACAATGCTTTGATTCATTTTAACAGGAGCATTACGCCCACAACTCACAACTTGTTTTATACCATTATATCAGCAGGACTTATGGACAGACACAAATTAGGATAGGGGGTGGAGTTAGTGTGTTGGGTGGCAGAAGTAAGGGAAGAAGGGAGGAGACAGGCATTTTTAATTCCATTTTGAATTGTGCTTTCAACATTTATTGCTACCTCTTTTAGTCATCAGCTGGTGTTTTTAATGGCCCTTAAGTCATTAATGCCTTTCAATTATGATCTCTGAAATTATCTGGGCCGTAACTACTTAAAGTAAATAGGCTGTGGCTTGGCTGTGGCAAAACCTGGTTTAAATTATTAAACCAGAAAGAAAATTGGGCTTGTTAGATTCTACACAGGAAACTGAAAAATAACACGGAGGGTGAGCAGGCTGGCACGATTCAATTGTACATCATTTTATTTTATAGGTGTGGAAGACTTAAAATAAGGACATTCAATCTGGAAAGGGGCACTACATTTGGAATACATTAGGCTTCATGTGTGTGTTGCATGTTTGGGACAGAAACTCTTGGCTTTGTGGGCTCTCAGTTTTACCAAGGGAACAAACTTTTATGGCTAATTATGAGCTTCTGGCTTCAGGCAAAGTCTGAAGCTTTCATTCTTGAACAAATATAAACAGGAGCAGACCAACTTACCCATGTGTCCATTTTATGTAATGCAGACCTTTACAGTTCCCATCTACTGGCTTTATTGTTTAAAGGACTAGATACAATGAAATGTACAACAGTTCCAGCCCAACTCTGAAATGGTTAATGATCCTGATTCTTGCAGTGAGTGTGGCGGCTGTAGTAGCTCAATGGCCTGCATCTTGATTTATGTACATGGTACACAAAGTACTGCAACAAAATGGAGAGAAATGTCAAATAGCTTTCTGTCTGATGTAAATATTATTGAGCCTGCCAGTCTACGTGTATCAACTGCAGCTCTCTTTCATGTGGGTTACTTCTAACTGAGGCATTCTGACAGACGGCCTGGTTTGGGTCACAGTTGTTGTTTCAGCAATGCAAAAACTTCCAGATGACATTGATATCCTTGACAGTCCTGTACAAGCCCAGTGAAACATTTCTATGTGCAGTTCCCCTGCTGCTCTCCTTCATACTAATTCAAATACATTTGATTTGATCAACTTAAATAGTTCCTCGTGCTTTTGCTTCTGCCATTGCTTATAGCTACCATAGTGTAGTGGTTCGCACCTGTCTGCTATTTGCAGTAGCTGCTCTGTCATGCTTCACCTTTCTGAATAGGCAGAAATAAGGCTTGTCATGGAAAGAAGTGCTCCATGCCACTGTTGATGTAAGCTTCAGTCCTTAGAGAGAAATAGCTCAAGTGATTCAACTTGAATCATTATAGAAAAATGTCATAATTTACAGAAGAAAGTAATCTACAGTTGAGGAGCACCTGCACTCTTTCTGTCTCACTCTGAAATAGTTTGGTCAACAATCTCTGTTTCACCCTTTTCAGGTCAAATGGGTGCGAAGTCAGTATTATTATTGTTATTTTCTATCTATCTATTCTGCTGTATATTTTTCCTCCACATCTTGCTATGTATTTTATGTGTCCTAAAATAAGCTAAAAGAATATCTGTCATTATTTGAGGTCAATTCTCTGAAAGCCGTCACTGAAGGTAGCAGAGAGTGCCGGTTTTGTCAATAACCTGTGAGCTGAGGTTGATGACAGCGTGTAAGGTTGATTGGTTGATTTTCAGGTCAAATTAGTGCCAGTTCTCCTTCAGGTCCACATTTTAGAATTAAATTATACATTATAAATTAGACATTATTATATAACAGAGACAACACGAGTCAAACATTAATTATGTCTGTAACCTGTGAGTTGAGGTTGATGACAGCAGTGAAATCTAGGGGTGATAAAGGGGAACGCTGTGGAGGGTGGTATGACCCTCCTCACTACTGAAACAAAAAGACGTCTCTCTGACCAAAGGATGCGGGCAGAGAGGACTGAGAGAGACAACGTATAGGCAGCATTTTGTTTTTGTAGTGCCTGCATACACTACATCCAGTATGTGCTGTCTGTCTGTCTACAGTACAGACTGGAGCTATACAGATTTGGAGCCAGTATGATAGGAAGGGTTACTGTGGTCATGGAAAACCTAGAAAAGTCATGGAGTTTGAAAATTGTGTTTTCAAGGCCAGGACAAGATAGATGGAAAATGGTAAAAAAAAAATGTATTTTTTTTATTTATTATTATTATTTATTATTATTATATAAATGTTATTATCTTTTTTCAACTGGTTAAGTGTCTATCACTGAACGTGGCTGCTGATTCCTGCTGACTCCTTTGAAAGGATGCTAACTTAACATATTTCCTGTCCCGTGTGACAATTGTATCTAGTCAAAACAAGACATGCTACATTTCAACTATTCAGCTAAACAAATGCAGCATCTTGATATAGACACTGAGCTATTTGAGCTATATGTCATGGAACAGGCATGAAAAAAGTAATGGAATTTGATCAGAAAAAAATGTGTAGGCCCGGGTATAGGTTGTAGATCAGTTATAGACAACTGCATCCACTTTCAACATTAGATTTTCAGAGTACATCATCGTAATCCATGGATATCAATATTAATAGCAAATTATTAGTAGAGTATTAGATTCAGAATTACTTGTTTTATTTGGCCAGGCTGTTTTATAGACATCGTAAGTTTACAAAGTGTTATGGACATAATAAAAAGCTTCATTTGTCCTGTGTTTGCCCAGGTTGTGAAGATGTGGAGCTGGGCTTTCACTGTGGCTGTCCTGCTGTCCTCGGTGAAACAGGCTGAAGCTCAGGGTAAAAACATCTGGTTCATTAAGCAAACGTCAGCTGTATGTGTATGTCTGTATGTATGTTTGTACAGTACTGTGCAAAAGTCAAAAATAATGAAATGAAAGGTTTCTTAATACAAAAAAATACTATAAAGAGCAGTAATGTAAAACACTAATGCAGAAAACTAAAAAATAAACATCTAAGACCAAATTTGCCTCAGGCTTTTGCACAGCACTGCATGTGTTCACATTTGTATTTCAGGAAGGTGTAATAATGTGCGAGCAGCAGACATTGTTTTCCTGGTTGATGGATCTTCCAGTATCGGCAGAGCCAACTTCCTGCAGGTGAAGGGCTTCATGGCGGGCATCATCAAGCCTTTTGACAGCTCTGTCGGCCAGTCAGGGGTACGGTTCGGGGCTGTACAGTACAGTGACACCTCCAGGTGACTTCCAGCACATTTACCTCGCTACTCTCCTGTGTGCACAATAATGGAGCATCTTACTGCAGGTACAGGGGTTATGTGTTGATGCATGTTTTGTTCCTGTCAGGGTTGAGTTCACCTTCACCACCTACCTGAACGGTACAGAGCTGGTCAGCGCTGTGGAGAACCTAAACTACAAGGGTGGAAACACTCACACTGGCGCAGGTCTCAAGTTTGTAGCTGACAACTTCTTTAACCCCACATCCAGTCGGGACGTCCCAAAGGTCTGTGAGGAGCAGAGATATTCTTTGAAGAAACATCATTAGATAAGACCGTATTTACCGTAGTGCTTCCTATGTTTCCTCCTTACCTTTCAGATCACTATACTCATCACAGATGGGAAGTCGCAGGACAGTGTACAGGAGCCAGCACAGAAGCTGCGCAGTCAGGGAGTGCAGGTTTTTGCAGTTGGTGGGTGTCTCATCTGCAGAGTTTTTCTTCTCTTATCCTGTGCATTTTGGAATTGCTATAAGCTTGCATTTGAGAAAATGTGATTTATTTTGCTTTGATAACTATTTGTCTGTTAGGAATAAAGAGTGCAGACCGGAATGAATTGGCTCAGATATCATCGCAGCCCAGTAGTGATTTCACTTCCTTTGTTGGAGAGTTCAAATTGCTGAGCACACTTCTTCCCCTTGTGAGCCCCCGAGTGTGTTCCAGCTCAGGAGGAGCCTATTCCAGCGATGGTATCCATGACAACTTAAATTCCAAATCTGTACATAGTACCAAAATACATTTATATTCTCCATCAGAATGTAATCCTCCATATCATTTTATCCATGTCTCATCATGTCTTCCACCGCCTCTCCTCTCCTCTCCTCACCTGTCCTGTCCTCTACTCTCCTCTCCTCCTCCGCTCTCCTCCTCTCAGAGGCATTTTCTGGTCCGTCCAACATCCAGTTCACAGGCCAGACCTCTGATTCTCTCAGGTTCCGCTGGAGTTCTGCTGGTGGGCCTGTGAGCGGCTATGTGATCCAGTACACGCCACTCTCTGGCCTGGGCCAGCCTATCACAGCAGACTTGCGTCAGGTGGGCAACCGGGGGTTGTTGAGGGACAGTGTGTTGATTGATGGCTGACACTTAGGGATGGGCAGCAGTACACTGGTATGACCTAGATTCAAATGGTTAATTGCAGTTTTGAGAGCAAAAGCAGAGATCCTTGCTTTGTAAGAGAAACACATGGCTTCAGGCTGAGTATGAACATGTCTAATGGGTGGATCTTCACTTGATGTAGCTGCTAGAGATTAAATGTTGGCAGAGAAAAGAGTGACATTCCTATCTGTGTGCCCTGACAGACATGTTTGAGGGTGAAGAGCACCACGGCTCAGTCATCTAGTCCAGTCATTAGTTTTTACACTGCAAAAAATATCCATCTTAACAAGTTTAGTATTGAGTGTTAAAATCTTGTTTTCCTAAAACAAGTGAAAATATCTGCCGATGGGGTGAGATCATTTCACTTGTTTCCAGTGCAGTTTCACTTATTTTGAGAATATTCTCGAAACAAGTGAAAATATCTTGATATTAGACGATACTGATCTGTCTTATTTCAAGATATTTTCCCTTGTTTCTCAAAACAGTAGCTGCTGTGCTTTCGGTTGATGACCACTGTCTCCCCTGCAGGAGACTGTCGCTGCCAGTCAGAGGACCTTCACAGCACGAGATCTGAGGTCAGGGACCGACTACCTGGTGACTGTCATCGCCCAATACCCCAACAGTGTGGGAGAGTCTGTCTCTGCCAAGCAACGAACCAGTGAGTAAAAAGAGAAAGACTCCTACAAGGACAGCAGAGGGATATTTGTGAAGATGCTAAATCTACCTCTCAGTTCTCTCGACAAAATGTGAGAGAGAATCATTATTGTAGAACCATTCACGCGCCTGAAGTCTGCGAGGTCATCTCTCTTTTTAGTCTACTTCAAACCTCCCCATCGCTACCGTGGACTTTTTATCCCTCTCTTTCCATCTTCACCATGCCTCTCACTTCCCTCTCTCAGGATCCTTGCCAGGAGTGTCCAGCCTACGTCTGGTCCAGTCAGGCTTCTTCTCTCTCTCTGTGGCCTGGGACCGACCCTCATCTCCTTTCCAGGGCTACAGACTCACCTACGGACCACGAGGTCAGGGACGCATGACCACTTTCTTTCACTGTCTTTCTCCTGTCTCTCCAGCTGCCCCCGCCTCTCTCTCTCTGTATATTACCTGGCAGAAATACTTATCTCATCACAAAATGGCAGCATGTATGTGAAAAATGAAGGGAGAAAAGGGGCCACAGTATTGGATAACAGTGAACCTGCTGGTGGCAAGTTGGAAACGTGTAGAGTTTACAGCAGTCGTGGTTGAGGACGGGGAACATGAGCTTCCGTCACACCTTATACTCCCCTCAGGCGCTGGCTGTCAGTGAGTTTTATTGCCCAATCATTGCCTTCAATATCAAATACATTTTCCCATAATCAGTTTACACATAAAATAAGCAGAGAAAACCTTTAGTTATGTCAAGAACTTTCTAGAGACAGGGTGTGGCATAGATCATAATGGTATAAAGATGTCTAGGTGCTTATGCCATGATTCATGAAAGAAAAAAGGCCCCTGAGGATTGATATAAACAGCCTGTCTGACTGTTATGCTGTAAATAGCACTAGCAGCCCCGACTCATCAGATACTCGTTCAAGGACGTGGCAGGAGTGCCAGTCTCACACGGAGCGCCTCTTCTGACTGGTTAACCCGGTGTGTGTGTGTGTGTTTGTTTTAATTAGGTCAGTGTGTATTCTGTAATGAGTGGTGTGATGTTTGTACCTGCTCCTGTGTCTGCCGGTTCTAGCAAGCGTACGCCTTTGACACTGATAAATTAAACAAACAGGCTCACAGACACAGACAGAGACAGGCAAGCACATGCACACACACACGCACACACACACACACACACACACACACACAAGCATGCACTCATTTACAGAGGACTCAGAGCTCCTCAAGCTTGCTGCCCTCACTGCCCTGGACTCAAGACTGCATGTTTCTCCTCATCTGGCAGGTTGCCACTCTAAGGGAGGTAGACAGGGGGAACTTAGGAACTTAGTGGTGTGTGAACACATCCCACATTTCTGCAGATATTTGTCTGCTTATTTGTCTATTGACCTATAGTTTGTGATTGCTATTAGTGCACTAATTGGTGTCTAATATCTTGTCCTGTGATTGGTTGGCTGGAAGAATAGGTCAGCCAGCTGCCCAGCTGTTGGAGCAGTCTCTGCCCACCGACTCCACATCCGTCACCTTGGAGGCACTTCAGCCTGACACCGAGTACGTCATCAGCCTCTACCCCCTGTTCCCCCGAAACTCTGCATCCCCCTCCACCCTCACTGCCCGCACATGTGAGTACATCCTCTCCATCATGCTGCGGCCTTATTAATGCCTTTGCTATTAGCCTCCTGTACATATGATGATTATCAAGGCCTTTATTTTTATTGTGCTTTTAATCACCTATGCCCTTTGTCTGTGTGTGTATGTGTGTGTGTATGTGTGTGTGTGTGTGTGTGCATTTGGGCATGTGTTTGTGTCAGTGCGCCTTGAGGCAGTGCAGCAGTTGTCAGTGGAGACGGAGTCAGAGGGCAGCGTGCGGGTGCGGTGGAGGGGTGTCAGTGGGGTCAGGGCCTACCGTCTGGTCTGGGGACCATTTACAGGTCAGGAACCAACAGACAAACATCAGCAAACATCAACAACTTTCACTTCTGCTGTCACCATTTTTTTACCTATATTGTTGCATAAAAACAATGTCAACGTCTAACATGTCCCTCTGTCCTCAAAGGCCGAAATGTTGACACTGTTGAGGTTGCTGGTGACAGTGAGTCTCACACTTTGTCCAACCTGCAGCCGGACACTGAGTATATTGTCACCATCATCCCCCTCTATGAGGGCAACACTGAGGGCCCTGTAGCAACAGCCAGGTTCAAGATAGGTAAGTGTAATTCAATTCAATTTCAATTTAATGAGTGTTATTGGCATGAGAAGACAGTAGTTATTGCCAAAGCAAACATACATAAACAGGTAATGACAACAGCTAAAACATCAATGGTTTTGGTGTCAGTCCCTCAGAATCAAAGAGCGATTTACACTGACACTCAACAATCACACTGGAAGAAATCCGTTGTAGAAGAGGCAGATATACCAATTCACTACCGACAATAGCCTCAATAGACCATAATGCAATGCAGCCGCAAGGCATTTTAGTAAGGCGTGTGACTCGCTTTTTCTCGACTGGAAAAACTCACTCTCTCTCTGTCACTGTCACTATGGCTCTCTCCACCTACATGTAAAACCAACGGCTGGATGCAACAAGTCCAGGCAAGTTCTTTGGGGGTTGTTGAAAGTCATTCTGGGAAATGTAGGAAATCAATAACTGACGTAGCCATAGACGAGGCAGGTTGAGGGAAAGTGGATACAACACTTCCATCACAAAATGACTCCTGGAAGGCATTGAACATCACAGATTGATGATTTATCAGTGTTAGACAGAGTTGAGTACTAACTGTGGGTTTTTCCTTTAAATCACATTGTAGACACAAAATCATTCTAATGTTGTGTCTTTTCATGTTCTGTCAGTAATGGTGGTAAACATAGCAACTGAAAGAATGCTTCTTGAAAAGTTGATTTCTGTTGTGACCGGCCAAGTACAGCAACAGGAAGGACGGGGGAACGGAAAGCAGAAATGGAGGCCAACAATCTTTCCTGTTGTTGTTTTCTGTCTCTGTTCAGAAACCCTACACATGTTACTGTTTAATTCTGTTTAAGGAACATTTCTAGCACACTTACACACTCATTATACACACACACCATCTGTCTCGTGTGACTAATGCCTGTAGGATGGCTTTACTTCAGCGGGATCTGTGCTATTTGAGTTAAGTCTGAGTCACTGCAGGGTCACTGTGCAGAAAAGACATGGAGGACAGAAAAGCCCTGTGTGCTCTGATTCTACTACCAGAGACATGAGATGTATACAGTACTCCACATAGACCACACAGGCTTAAACTTTAGCTATACTTGTTTCTCTCTTGTATAAACCAGTTGGGTTTCAGCTCCTTGTTATATCTGTTATTTGTACTCTGTGTGGTGAGATGTCGAAGAAGACTCTTTCTCCTATGGGAATGAGTTACCTTTCTTCTGTTTCACACCAAAAAAGTTATTCACAGTGAGAACTTAGAATGAAGTCGAGGGTCAGGCATTTATTTACACATTGTTTAACTGAACAAAATAAACTTGTGATCTTTGACTATGTTTTTAATGTCTCATATAGCCTTGTAACATATAGGCCACCTAAAATAATGTCCTAAACAATGTGGCAACTCAAAATAATTTTGGTGATGTTTATTATATATGTTTATTATATGTTTATTATGTTTATTATAGTGGGACCTGTGGGATGGTTTGTTAATCTTCATCACAGAAAGCATTTGTTCACATAAATAGATGCTTCCAGTCATGTTTAGCACACAGGCAGCCTGAGGACAGAGGTGTGACATTAACTCCCTCACCGTAATCCTCTCAGTTTTAGGTGCCAGTATACTGGCACATGCTCAAAATCATGGTTTGGAAAAATTTCACAACATGCTGCACTTTTCCTCATTGTAAATGAGACATGTGGGCTTTGTACTCAAAGTACTCTGTTTCCCATCAGCCTCCTAACAGACATGATACTCTACCAAGCTACTGGTTCAGTAGCAGTCTTGGAGAGTGTGAGGGCTTAGTCTGTTTACCATGCAATAGCACACATCACGTCAACTGGAACTTACTATTCCTGTCAACCTAGACAACCTAGATTCATACACAGGCTGAATCAAACTCCATGGCAGACCTCGAGTATGACACGTGTGCTGTAAAGGATCAGAACAGCAGTTTTAGAATAGAAATGGGGCTTTACTGTATGTGTTATTATTTGTCTCCTCAGAGCGTCAGGAGCAGCAAGTCCTTAGGGCAGTTACTACTGGCCCCTCCTCTGTCCGCCTTACCTGGAAACTCATTCAGTCCTCTAGAGGCTACCGCCTGGAGTGGAGGCAGGGGGAAGGTCAGATATGCTTATTTACATGCACACTCATTCACTCACGCTCACAGCAAGCTCACTCACACACACACACACACACACACACACACAAATTCACCGTGAAACATACTTTTAAGATACTTAAGCTTTGAGGTTCATTGTATGTGAAGCCACTGATCTGGGTTCCTTTCTCTGTCTCTAGGAGGCCGTGTGCAGAGCCAGTCCTTCCCTAGAGACACCACCAGCTATGAGCTGTCAGGCCTTCAGCCCAGCACAGAATATATCATCACCCTGTACACCCTGTATGAGGGTCGCGAGGAGGCCACGCCTGTCTCTACCACATCCACAGGTCAGGGGGGACAACTCTGAATGCAGTTTAGGCTGACTTACAGGTCATACTTGTGCTGGGCTGAAAATATTACTGTGTGGATATTTTTATTTTGTGGTTATAGAACTTTTTCATGTCTGTCCTACCCCTCTGATGTTGCAGTGGAGCAGCCAGTGGGGAAGGTGTCCAACCTGCGAGTGGTGGAGTCTCTTGGCAGCACTGTGAGACTTGGCTGGACAGGAGTGGCTGGAGCCACACAGTACCGCATCCGTGTCCTGAACACAGAAGGTACACTGACTGGTTTTGTTCTTTGTTGAATCGTTCATGTTGACTTGGTATTGCCCTATTATAGTTAAATCAATCTGTACATCAAAGGATGATGTGAATATCGTGTCCACGTGTGTTTCATGTCACCTCAGCGGGGATAGAGGATATCAGTAGGATCCCTGGAAGCCAGACAACCCTTGACCTCAGAGACCTGACAGAGGGAGTGTCTTATGGTGTCAGTGTGACGGCACTGGTGGGAGAAAATGCAGGAGACCCGGTTACTGTCTACATCAAACCCGGTGAGACAAGCAATTGCATTATTGTCAACTTTATGCTTCATCCTGCTTGACTGGGTGAAAGCCAGCAGGTGTTGTGTTTGCCTGCCAGCTTGGCAAATACCTTCAGCTTTCTACCCACATGGTTAATGCCAAACACTTGCCTGGCGATATAACAAGGCAAGCCCAGGCAGACAGAATGAAACAGGTCCTTTTGGACAGTGGGGAGGTGCTGCATTACACAGCCATAGACACCAAAGAGAAAAGATAGAAGGATAGAGAACCAGACATAAGCACGCACCCTTTCAGGCTTTTCACCTCGTGAAAAATATGGGTACGGCCTGTTTGCCTTTGATGGAATCCTGCCGCCAAAACCTTTTCTCTGACGTCTCCCCTATTCTGCATCCGTCTGACCGCTATAAAAGAGAAAATACTCCGGGCCGTGGCCTTGCAGACTTCTTAAGAAAGATTAACACACTGAATTGTCTCACATGAGGTTCTTTATGCCCTTTATTTCAGAGCAAAGTGCTGGCAGAGTGACTAACCTCAGAGTGACAAATGTAAATAGTCGGAGAATTCGGATTGCCTGGACAGGTGTTGCTGTGGCAACAGGGTACAAGGTTACTTGGAGGCAAGGCAACAGTAAGTGTTATGTTATGTTGTCTCAATTTGTACAAAGAAAGAGCAAAAAGCAATATGTTTAAGTCTCAGTTCATGATCCTGACAACGTACTGTAGCAGCAGTTTTTGAAGCTCCCTGTCTTCTTCTCCTTCTTGTTTTTATTGAGTCATTTGGCATGTGGTGGTATACGTGCATATTATTTTGTATGACCCCCTGTTCTCCATGGTAGGTGCAGAGCAGTCCCGTCTTCTGGCGCCAGAGGCCTCGGCCTTCACCATAGACGGCCTGCAGTCAGATGAAGCGCTGGTAATTGGTGTTGCAGCTGTAGTCGACCAACGCGTTGGGGAGGTGACCACACTCTCTGCTAAGACTAATCCCCATGCAGTCTCAGTCTCTGGCCTCCGCGTCGTTGATGTCACGTCTCAGAGGATACGCATCACATGGTCACCTGCCTCCAGGGCAACTGGCTATAGGGTTACTTGGCGCCGTGATGACGGTAGGCGTAGGTTAACATTACAAGGTTTTCTTTCTCATACTTAATATTTGAGAGACAGACATCCAAGCATAGCAAGTCAACATTGGTAACATGATAGGCCAAAACAAAATACACAAAATAGACGTGTAGTGTTTAGGTTTGGTTCACAGGTGATCTAAATATATGTGATCTGGTTAGGAATCTATTGTTCTATCGTATTGAATCTATGTATTGCTGTTGTTGAGTATTGTTCCCATTGTGCCCACCTCTTCATGGGTATCTATGGTTGGAGAAAGTTAGCAATTTTTTCTGAGTTGTTCTTGTGTGGTTGTTTCATCTCTCTGCTATGTTTTCTCTTGGTGCAGGAGTGGAAGTGTCCCGGACTGTGGCCGCCAATGTCACTTCCTACACCATAGATGGCCTACAGGCAGATTCCTCCTACAGGGTGTTAGTGTCCTCACTGACTGGCTCTCGAGAGGGAAGTCCTGCCTCCCTCAATATCAGAACAGGTACCGCGCTGAATCACTCAAATACACATCATTGCTGTTGTCCATAGTGTCGTAGAGCCATCGGGACTAGTACTGGAATACTGAAAGATGAAAGATGAAAGAATTGGGACTAAATGAATAAAATGATTGCGCATGTAATGCTTGCAGAGTCGGATTCGTCAGTGGTTGGGACTGTGACGTCACTACAAGTTCAGGAGTCCCGTGGAGAGGT
>OOFE01003825.1:19739-40441 GCA_900323365.1 Monocentris japonica
GTGAGTACAGGGACCAAAACCAGCAGACCAACTGGGATGGTTTGGAACTCTTCATATTCTTCCATGAAAACAGTCCAGCAGTTAGGTAAATATCTTGTGTTGTTGTTGTCCCCTGCAGGGCACACAGGGCATGCCTGGTGTCAGAGGAGACCCGGTGAGTAACCTCAGCAGTGCTGTTTGACCCACAGCGTAGTTTACATCTGATTCTGACGTACAGTGAGTCCTGGGTGGTTGTTTGTTAAGGGGTGATTTCCATTCTTCCAGGGTGAACCAGGTGTGACAGGGGCACAAGGGTCGAAGGGTGACAAAGGTGAAAGGGTGAGCAGAGTGACATTGTGTGTTATAGTGTGTTTGTGTGAGAGAGAGAGAGAGAGAGAGAGAGAGAGACAGAGAGCAAAATTACATTGAATGACTTTGTGTGTGTGTGTGTGCATTCATCCTGTTTGTTGCTGTTTCAGGGTGAGCCAGGCACAGCTATATCAGGAGGGGGTCTTCCAGGGAGGAAAGGAG
Organism: Monocentris japonica; assembly: GCA_900323365.1. Classification (NCBI taxonomy): domain Eukaryota; kingdom Metazoa; phylum Chordata; class Actinopteri; order Trachichthyiformes; family Monocentridae; genus Monocentris; species Monocentris japonica. The sequence continues at coordinate 20,250 of OOFE01003825.1, forward strand.
AGCCAGGGATCCCAGGAATACCGGTGAGAGACAAACCTGTCACAACAACACGATATTCTTTACTAATCAGGCATAAAAGTTGCTCTACCAATCAAATGTTCACTTATCACTTTCTTGGGGCTGATCTTGGTCTTTTAAATTCATTTGGGATAGCCACATACTCACACACACCCTCACGTGCTGCCATCTATATAGGGATATGGGGGATAGATGTTTTGGTCATACTGAGCAAATGAACATCAGCCTTTGCTGAATACCGACCCGTGTTCATGTTCTGTACTAAGGGTAACCTAGGTCGGCCAGGCAGTGACGGGGCCAAAGGCTTCCATGGAGCACCAGGGATGCCAGGCCAGGACGGTCGCCCAGGGTTACCAGGAACACCAGGCCTCTCCATCAAGGTTAGCTTCCTCTCCTGCTTTTCCTCTTTTCAAGCCAACGCTCAGCTCGACTCACCAGTGTTAGATCTTTTATAAAATGACCACAGACCAGCTTCAACTATTCATAAGTGCTTTGCTTAACTGCTAACGAGCATTATGGGTGCAAAACAAAGCTCTTACAGAATCAAAATGAATGTAATACGCTGTCAGTCCTTGTAGGCTCAGTCAATAAATTAAAACATGTCTTTGATCTAATAAATAACTATGTAAACAAATTCAGTAGTGTGGCATCCTTAGCCATGATAAAATCATGCATTGAGCCTTTATGGAGCATTAACTGTTGATGAATGGCCGTTTAGTATTGATGGATGGTTGCTTTAGCCTTACCGCACAGCAAGGGCAATAACTTTTAGGGTAGATGAAATATGTATTGGTTTAGGATGAGTTCAAGCAGAGGTCTGATATCATTCACTGGTAGACAGGCTACCGTGTATCCAGATTACTACCTGCAGCTGGTGTGCTGGATGAAAATGCACATTTCCCCAATGCATCCTCTCCTTAGGTAACTTTTAAATGTAATTTAAATTATTCTTCATTTTTCTGGAAACCCCCTTGGATCTTTTAACTGACCCCTAGGAGCCTGAAGACTCAGTGATGTAGTGGTAAATAGGTGGATAACCTCCTAAGGTAAAACACCACCACCATAAATCAATAATGCTTTCAGACATTCCTTCAAGAACCAATCCTTATATGATGTCTATCCAGTTGATACAACTTGTTACGATGTATTAATTTATCTTGCAAGGATTTATGTCAGGCTCGAAATGGTGTGTAAAATCAAAAGGTGGGTTAACTGAGTTTCAGTGGGTTTACCCTGCACTACTACTGGTGTTAAGGTACAATTATTGTTGTATTACAACTGGCCACAAGGTGGTGGCATTGAGCCACTACATTTTCAAAGTAAACTCAAGCATTTAAGTGGGGTTATTAAGAGGTTATTCTTTTCTGTTAAAGTGTGGTAAGATATGACTTGAATGTTAAAACAATAGTTTGGGTTTTCAAGAGGTCTATCATTATGAATTTGAGTTCTTGTGGTCCATCCAAAAATCAATTCCCTTGGCTGTTGAGATATTGGAAGCAGTTGTCTTGCGTGGCTTGTGCATATCCATGAAAATAATTTCATTGAAAACTCACATGACGTACAGTATATGTAATTCTTCAGAGAAATCCAGAGATAAATCAGATAAATTGGTTAATTCTATTCCTTTAAAGGCTTCTCTGCTGCTAAACTTTTTTTCTGGCTGTAAGATTATCATATCAAGACTAACATTTTACTGTGTTTCTCTCTGTCTGCAGGGAGACAAGGGCAGCCCTGGAGAGAGGGTGAGTCACACCATCACCAGCTTTTCCTCTCACCATAGAAATGTCCTGAGGAACAGGCGAGCATAATGACTCTCAGCTCTTATCTCTCTCTGCTGACAGGGACCTCCAGGAGTAGGCAGCGGGCTGGCCGTGAAGGGTGACAAGGGCTCCCCAGTAAGCCCTGTCAATCACTGGCAATGAGCTGACATGTGCATTTTGCCAATGGACTCTGTGTGTGTTTGTGTGTTTGTGTGTGTGTGTGTATTTTGCATTTAATAATGTCCATTTGTATCATCAGGGTATTCCAGGTACTCCAGGGTCTCAGGGTCTCAGAGGGCTCGCAGGACTGCAGGGTGCCAAAGGAGACAAGGTAGGTGTAGATATGGTGTATGAGTATGTCTGTCAGTGTGTTTCCCTTACCCATGTGTGTGTGTGTGTGTGTGTGTGTGTATGCGTGCAGGTTGTGCATGTGTGGTGTGTATCTAAGAGAAATGGCTTGTGGCTGTTTTTCAGGGTGATAGTGCCGAAGGGTTGCCGGGACCTCCGGGCAGGGCAGGAGAGCCTGGGGACAGGGTAGGTCTGACACACAGTAGATGAAAATGCGGTAAGTTTAAATGCAGGCTTGAAGACTTTAAGACTCTTGATTGCTTTTGTCTTTCAGGGTCCACGTGGGCCTCCAGGTGAAATTAGCAGCAAGGTAAGACAGAGCTAAATCCCATCTTTGGCCAGGTGTGAATTGAAGGATGACCTCTCTCACTGTCTGCGTTCTGATAGGGCGACCGAGGACAGCCAGGTGAGCCCGGATCCCAGGGAGACAGGGTGAGTCACGTTTATTCCGATGTGAATCAGACTGTGAGGCAGGTGTGTGCATGTGTGTGTCAGAATGCGATGCAAAGTGTGTGTAGTAGCGCTGGTTCAGAAATGTATTTATCATACAAGTAAATCATACGTAAATCTCATGTTAGTTATTTGTAGGTGAGGCCATGCAACACCAACTGACACCAGCCATTCAGAATGGCTGCTGTGGTTCCTGCAAGACGTGGGCATCAACACCAGCAGATCAGACAAGGGAGAGGCTATTCCCTCCTAGAATCTCAAATCAGATCTGAGATCGCTCCAATTAAAAAGGGTGCTTTAGGACGCAAGGGTGCCAGGCTTGGTGGATTAGTCTTAAAGCTTCAAGACACAGTTTGCACTTGCAATTGGTGATGAACGGGGCTACTTGCCTGCGCAGTACTCCTTTCGAGGGCCTGTTTGTGGCACAACTTCACTTGCTTACATTTCTTAGTGTATAACAGGAAAACTCGCACAAACTGAGGCACAAAAATGCACCAATTGCCAAAACAATGCAACATCAGTGAATGTGGATCTGTGTCTCTTTGCAGGGGGAGAGGGGACCAGCTGGCGAAACTGGGGAGAGAGTGAGTACAGCAATGTTGGCTCAGTTTATGACTTACTTGGGTTTCAACAGTTTACTGTATATATTTCCTTTGAAGGGATTATGTGCTGTTATCTGACTAATGCTGTGTCTCTCAGGGGGACTCAGGGAAGCCAGGACCCCCAGGAGCATCGGGGTTGAGGGTGAGTGGCAGACCGACCTCCATGCAGCACTGGCTAATGACATCAGTCAATCATTTAGTTTTTTTATTGTTTTAGTAGATGCATAGAGAGTCTCATAGATGAGTCTTTCCATTTGTCATCAGGGGTTACCAGGGCCCAGTGGAGCACCAGGAGAAAAGGTGAGATTGATTCAATCAAACTGTAACCATCTGATAAGCAGCAGGTCAATATGAACGTGATTCAACCACCGACTGCTTCATAATCTAATCTGAAGAATTTCCAGACACTGATGATTGAACACCTGAACCTGTCTGTTTCCAGGGAAATGAAGGTGCACGAGGGGAGCCTGGTAGAAGTGTGAGTTATTGGATAAAAAAAATATATATATATATAATATATATAATCATTCATCTGGCCTTTCATTTGGGGTGTGTACTTTCTGCCCATAGCAAAGTGTCTGTGATAATGATTGTACACTACTCAACACATCCAGGGTCCAGGTCTTCCAGGGAAGAAAGGGGAACAAGTAGGTTGTCCATTTCCCTCTTCATATAATTTATCTTGTTAAAGAGAGTTCACTGTTCACTGACACCACCATCCCTCACTATGATGGGTTTCTACTCTCCTGCTCTCCTCCCACAGGGAGAGCAGGGCCTGCCAGGTGCTGAGGGACCAAGGGGAGAAAAGGGAGAGCCGGCACAGAAAGGGGACAAAGTGAGTCGGTACCCACAGAGTGATGATGCTGTAGAAAAGTGAAGTTGTGTGTATGTGGGTGTGAGTTTATGAACGCATGTATATATATATATGGTCCGGCATGTGTCCAAGTGGCTTACATTCTCACTTTTTTTTCTGCTGTTTTTTTCCCTTCTATCTGTCGTACTCTCTCATTCTGCAAGGGGTCAGCAGGGTCAGGAGCCCCAGGCCAGCCCGGACCTAAAGGAGAGTCAGGCGATCGGGTAAGCTCACACTTCGGTCCTGATAATACACCGCTCTTTATCAGGACAGCAAACTGCATCACTGTAAAGTTTACAACTGCTTTGATATATTCCTGATAATGGTATCCGTTGTTCATGAAGCATTCTTTTGTGCCAGCTGTCAGTGCAGGCCATGCCCTAAAACCAGCTAAACTGGCACTGTGAAAATACATAACCATGTGCTCTTTCCTCCAGGGACTGGCTGGTGTCAGTGGAAGGCCGGGTGCCAAGGTGAAAGACCTGCTGCCTTTTAGCCGTTCACTCTATTTGTATTTTGATTGCCTTTATGTAATTGTTAAAGTAGGCAACTTATTACAGGCAGTGGAGCCAGTGCTGGTCTCACTGTATTGTTAATGTGCTTCAGGGGGACGCAGGTGAACCAGGAGAGAGGGGGGAGAATGGGCGGCCAGGAACCCCAGGAAAGAGCGGCCTCCCTGGGAAACAGGTCAGAGTTGTGTGTAGGATCTGGCTGCTTTCACCTCTTGACTATTCACACATCTAAATGTCAGACCTCCCGCAACTGTGGTTTCTCTTTGCATCTTGTTTCAACCTTGATCAAAGTCTTGTTGGTTTTCTACTGTGTGCTGCAACTGTACAGCTTCTAGTGCTGTTTGGCGTGTATGTAGCTGTCAGTATGTCTAAAGATCAAACCAGGTTGTTAAGCCTTATTCTGTTTCTCCCACCATGCATTGCATTCCAGTGATGCCACTTTAGAGGTAAACAGTAATACAATGTCTGTGTTAACTACTGCTACTGTCTACCACACGTCTACTGCAGTTTATTGTGTATATTTTACCGCTGACCTTCATTCAGCTGATGCTCTGGATTCACTGTTTGAAACTTCATTGTCACCAAGCTTTCCTCCCCAGCAAAGGCAACAAAAGATTTCTACTTCTGTCTTACAGGGAGAGAAGGGAGACAAGGGTGATGAAGGCACTCCTGTAAGGCTTGATCTTTCTCTTTTTATTCTCTCCATTCCTGTCTCCCATCATACTCTATTTCCTCTCTTATCATTTTGCTCCATTATAGTATATTGGTGTTGTGATGTCACTCATCATCCATTTTCATCAGAAAAACAGACATTTAGAAACGATTAGTGTATAGATTTAATTTCTAATGCCTCCCTGTCGAATTTGTCTTTCCTGTTTTAACTTTGTTGCCCCACCAGGGGGAGTCTGGTCTTCCAGGGAAGACAGGAGAAAGAGGACTGAGGGTAGGACAAGTGCTGGTGATGCATCTTTACACCCAAACTTCTCTCTGTCTCTTCACTATCAAGTTACTGTGTTTGCATATAAGTAGAAAGCCCACTAAGGGGACGTCCTTATTGACCCCCTTCAGGGACTCGCTGGTCAGTCAGGACGACCGGGGGAGAAAGGAGACGTGGGAGACCCAGGAGAGCATGGACGAAATGTGAGACATACATTAATCTATCATCATACAGTACAAGATGTTCTTGTACTGGTCTACTGTGGCGCTGAGAGGAGAAACAGTGAGAAAGACGGGGCACTCAGCATCCTTATTGATCTGTGTTCGATCGCAGGGCAGCCCTGGACCTACTGGATCAAGAGGAGAGAAAGGAGACCAGGTATGTCGTCTGCCTTCTATTTACAGAGAGCTGATCTAACGTCATATCTCCTATTTGTGGATATTCACATTTTATTTTACTCTTTTCTCAAAGGGGGCTCAAGGTCCTCCAGGGCCACCAGGGACGGTGGTAAGTGTTCCCCATAATGCCCCACTTTTTTTCAAAGCAAAGCCAGAACCATATTTTGAGGAATCAGAACTATATAAGACATGTACTCTCTCCTCCTCAGACTGACATCCAGCCCCAGCTAAGAGGAGAGAGAGGGGAGAAGGTATGTATTGTTCCTCTAGATGTCTTAACGGGCTCTAAGTCTCAATGTGTACATGCACTAATGCGGACAGTATCCTCCCCCTTCCAAGCTCATTGCTACTGTTGCACCCTTACTGCATAGACATGAACAGCAGAAAACAGACCAGACCCCAGTATGTCACGACTAGCCAGCCGCCTATAAAATAAAAGTTAAATGGGTAAAAACCTCTCTCTGTGTCTCTGAAGTCTGACATTACTGTGATTCCCAGGGCGATGCTGGTGACCCAGGAGAACATGGTGGCAAGGGGCTGAAGGGCGAGGCAGGAACTCCTGGACCCCCAGGACTACGAGTGAGTTAGCCTCTCTTAGCACCTGCCTGCCTCTGCCTATGTGATACTTCATGCACCCTTTTCCCTGTTTCGATGTGACTAATCATGCTCTCTGACTTTTTGTTCTTTCCCTACCGTTTATAAAGGGTGGTGAGGGACAACGGGGACCTGCAGGGGCAAGAGTGAGTTTGCTGTCTGTCATTGCATCTCAACTGTACAATTCTGTCTATTCTGTGAATTGTCATGTCTCTTATAAAAATCTGAATCATGTTTCCTCATTGTCTCTCATATTCACATCACTTTCCCTTCAAATCGTTCTAGGGTGACACAGGAGAAAGAGGGGCCCCTGGAGAGAAGGTTTGAATTGGAGCCCCACATTTTCACATACTGGCCCATGTCATTATACCAATATTAAAAAAATAGCTTGAAGAGGCTCCAGCTTTCTGGTGACTGGCAGGTCCCACTGTCCTTCATTCCACCGGATTCTGTTTCCCATCCTGCAGATTCCCAGTGGGATGAAGCGCAATGGGGCTGGCAGACAGCGTCAAGGCCAACGGTTCAAATGTTCTCGTACCATAAATGTAGTCTTCCCAGCGCTCTAGGTCTTCTTCTGACCCTAACACCTCTCTCTAATCAGGGAGAACGGGGAGCATCTGGGTTAGATGGACGAGCTGGTCTAGATGGCAAACCGGGTGCACCAGGACCGGCTGGTCAGAGGGTACGACCGCTTCTGCCTTCTTTCCACCAAAGTACAGAAACGCACTATTATTATTATACTATTATACTATTTTTCTTCTCGTGTTACAGGGAGACCCAGGGAAACAGGGGGATCCAGGGAGAGATGTGAGTATCCCTGTTCTATTGTGGTTGTCATTGTTCAAAAAATCGAATCTGGTAATCAACTATTAGTATTAGTTATAAGTAATCAGTTGAAAGTTTTTTTTCCTAATTGCTTTTTATATTAATCTGTATTTGTATATGATCATTGTTTAGGAATAGCTTGAAATTTGGTTTGGTTTTGTCCAGGCCCGGATCTAGAAGTGGGCAGAGGTGGGCATTGCCCACCCAAATATTAGCTCTGCCCACCCAATGGTTGGTTGTGTTCTGAAACCAGCAATCACATTCATTCAGTTTACAAATCACACCTGTAGTGTCTTGGCCTGTAGTGTAACTGTGTGCTGTAGGAGCATCAACAATTTCAAATTGTCCTGATTTCTGATCGGTTAGGTTGACAGTATAAAACTCAGAGACAACAAAAGTTTGTTGTTTTTTACAGTGCGTTTGTCACAGCCTGTCACACTTGAGAGACTTTATGGCCTATAGAGTGTCATCCTGTTTGTGGGCTCCACAGTGTTCCTAGCTCCACTACCCAAACAGTCTGAAACCGTCTGGCATTTACTAAGAAAATAAGCAGGGACGATGATTGGTGAACAATTTTACATTCTATTCTGAGGAGCTGCGTCATCATTGTCATCAACATGTAGTGTTGCCAACTTGGCGACTTTGTGGCTACATTTAGCGACTTCATCAAAAAGCGACTAGCTTCCTCCCATCAAGTCTCCAGTTCAAGCAGCACACCTTCCCCGCCCACCTCGCACCAACACCGGGTCTAAAATCATTTCCTAAACGAATGTTTAGTGGTTCGGCTCGCTCCAAGCTGGTATCGGTCACGGCTGTGGCTGCAATACTCTTCAAAACTAGATGCATGTAGACTGCAGTACAACATACTGTGATATGAATAAAAAGTTGCCCACCCTAAAGTCTAGAACCTGGCCTGGTTTTGTCTATTCACTTGATACTTGATACTCTCTTCACTTGATTCTGACTAATCACCAGGATGTATTTTTTTGTAATGTGGATTCAGTATCTTTAGAGTGAAACCCTCAGCATGCATGACAGAAAAAGTCAGAAAACGTTAGTTCTATTTTGTTGTAGTTAAATGGTAATAGGTTAAGAGAAGTTAAAAGAGGCCAGTTGGCTTCTTCCACTTTCCACGATTCAGACTCGCCCTAGTTGCACGGTTGTAAAGGTGTTCAGGCAGTTGTATGTTTCTTTCTGTTGTTTTGTCCTTTCTATATGTAGGTATTAGGTATATCCAAAATATGATATCAATAATTCATGAAGTAATCACATTTCATTTGTATCCTGGACTGATATGTTGTTCCAACACTATTTACTTTGTAATCTGATTACATTATCCAAGCGTTATAGGTAAGCAACAGTTCTGTATTTAACACATTTTCTCTGGTTGAGAACAGCCACAATATTGCAGTCATCTCTGTGCATTTACTGTGCATGTCCTGCAGAGGGCACTGTGGAGCTGCTGAAGTTCAATTCTCATCCCTCCTGGGGCCAGTTGCATAAACCTGCTATAGCTAAAGACAGGTTGAGGCTGCAGACTGGTCTTAAATTTGTTAGTCTCATATAAGACCATAGCTTAAAATAAAGGCCTGTGTCTAACAAGTGCCTCTGGAAATCTGTTTGAAAGCTGAAATGTTTTTGAAATTCAGTGCCTCGCATGCTGAGTGCTAAAACTTCTCAGCTCACAGTGCTGTTGAGAGTTAGGTAAACTGTACCGTTTCCATTGTAGACATTTCCAATGAGAATGCTGAACTCCTTCTAGAATTCCACTCAACTGAAGTGACAGTTTGGGTAAAGAGCCTAAATCGTATTTTGAAGAGCAGATACTACACAGGGGAAAACTAGAGAGCATTTCTCAGATGTGTTTTCTTACCTCAAGATGTAGAGTCAAATCTTCCCATGTTTCTTTGTTGATGCAGTTTACACGTTTGGTTCCGTTAGAAGTTGCGTTGGTTCATCATTTTAAATACTACTGCATTTTTTCACTTTACATGTCTAAATCAGTTTTAGCTTACCTGCTGCTAGGTCATTTAGTCTATCTGTTGGTCTGTTTCTCCAGGGTCTACCAGGACTTAGAGGGGAACAGGGACCCTCAGGCCCCACCGGTCCCCCAGGCACTCCAGGCACACCGGTGAGTACACATACACATGCACGCATCGCGCACTTTTGTATTTATTTCTCTCTCTCAATATGTTTTATAAACCATATATTCCTTTGTGTGTGTCTTATGAGTCTCGCTATTATGTTTCAGGGCAAAGCAGGAGAAGATGGCAAACTTGGGCCTCCTGGCAAAATGGTGACTCCTCCCTCTTTGCTCAGCTGATATACTCTAACTGCCGTGCCATACCATAATACTTGCGATCATACCTTTGCACATTTTATTAGTGATGTGAATGAAAAACGTTGATACTAGATCCTGTTCAGTGAGTGTATGAGTCTTGCCAACAGTGATGGTTTCTCTTTTCTCTGTGTATCTCTCTTTGTCTCTCTCTCTCTGTATTACCCATCTGACTTACTGCCTTTCCTGTGAGTGGCTTGCACTGATCAAAAGCAATGCAGGCATTTATTTCAGAGTCTGCTGCATAATGGCTGCCTAAATGTAGCCGTATCGGTAATGACGTCACCCACAGAAGCAGCAGTGATTTGTGCCATTATTCAGTCTATTACTGTAGAGCTTGTTTGAGAGTGACATTTTGTTTTGTCTTGCAGGGAGAAGATGGTGTGCCAGGTGAAGATGGGAGAAAGGTCTGTGTCTGTTACTGAATGGTATTGTTAATTCAAGAGCTCATTTATTTGACAAATCTGTTCAATTATGTTTCTGGCAAATGAATGCTGTCATGTAAAATAGACTGTTAAGATCTTCCATTAAAACAGTAGATACTTGTGAATATTGATGGAATTATACGTTTATGGAAAAACAACAAACAAAAACTAAAAACAGTTTTAGTTAGAGAAGCCATCTCTATTTTATCAAAGTATATAACAGCAAATATAAATATCCTATTGTTCATGAAGATTGTGCTTATTATTTCCATGTTGTCTTTGTTGTCTTTAATCTACAGGGCGACAAAGGCGAAGCAGGAGCATCTGGAAGAGACGTCAGTATCGTATCATTGTTCTTCCTCTAATGCACTTTTTTCACGTCGTGTGTGTTGACACTCTGTCCTCTCTCTGTCTGAACCCTCCCGTCTTTCTGCCTGTACCCCTTCCTTTATTGATCCTGCCTTCCTTGACTTTATTGTATGACACATTAGCTTTCCTCCTTTTCTTTTCTCCTCATCAATTTCCCCCTCAAGTGTGTATCTATTAACTGTAGTTTGCTCTTTGACACATTGATATTACCATCACACTCTCACTCACTGCTGAACCAATAGCCCTCTGCGAAGCAGCTATATAAATTCACAAGGCTCAAATGATGAAGCTTAGCCTTTAAGGGGCAGCCACTTCTGAGAGGGATCCAGAGGGGCTCCAAATGTCAGAGTGCTGGTTTCATGTGCAGATTTATATTAATTAGCTCTAGAACATCAGTGGAGGGGAGGCAGCGGCCACCTGCTTTGATTTTATAGTTCATCCTTGACTACAGCACAGAGGGAAGCATCACTGTGCAGAGTGAGCCTCAGCTGTGTTGTTGTGTGTGTTTCCCAGGGTCGGGATGGGCAGAAAGGAGACCGGGGCCTTGCCGGGCCTGTGGGGCCAACTGGCCAACCGGGGCCCGCGGGAGTACCCGGCAGCATTGGTCCTCCTGGACAGGTAAGGCTAGATGCAACAACTCAGTCATGCATTTGGATATGGATGGGTATGATAGTTGGACAACAATATCGCTCAACATTAATCAACAAACAACCAATCCACACACTCCGTCTCTCTGTATCTCTCAGGTTGTGTATGTTAAGGGAGTCGAAGCTGCACCGATCCCTGGTCCTCAGGGGCCTCCAGGAACCCCGGTGAGTGTGCATGATACTGTTAATTGCATTACTTTACATGAATATTATTGTGTAACTTGTGTATCACTGCTTTTTCTCTGGGGTGTCGTGCCACAAATAATGTTCATCAGCAAGTGGGACTGTGCATTCACAGAAGAGAAAATCATTCTACACACGCACAATTCCTCTGCATTTATTTATTTTTCCATTCAAATGACCTTTTGTTTTGCACACTATCTTGAGAAAGGTCATTTGACAGCAACAATAGGTGCAGAGGAAATCTTTGCGCAATCATTTTTCTTCTATGGATCTACTTGGGGTTTCATATTATTCCTAGCTGCCCCACATAAAAAAGCAGTGATGTGTGCATTATCTCTGTATACTACTGCAGCCCTACCACAGTCTTTTCTATTGGTTTTTAATCATTGTCCCTACTCTGCCCCTCAGGGTGTGCCTGGGATCCCAGGAGCCGTGGGAGCTAGAGTAAGTCAAAGTTGTCTTTATTGATCTCAGTTAGTAACCAGTCAGTCTGTTCTTTGACCTTCTGGCTTTTCTCTGTTCCAGGGGGACAGAGGCCCGGCTGGCCTTAAAGGTGAAACGGTAAGTTCAACCTCTAGTGTTATATCATTGAGGCTTCATGTGTTTGACACACTGATAATATTGGGTTATTGACAGGGCGACCCAGGAGAGGATGGAGCACCAGGCAAACCTGGAACACCAGTGGTAAGACAGTCAACACCTGACCTGTAACCTGGTTGTGACCAGTGGGGACCTTGAATGTTGAAATTCTTCTTTTCTCCTGACTGGTGTTTCTGTCTCTCCCTTATCAGGATGTGCAGAAGGCTCTGGCCGGCCTTGGTGTTCTGGTATGTGGACTAGACACTGTTATCAGCTGCAAATTGGTGATTCTCTGAAATCAGTGTTTTTTGTTGCTTTTAAGTTGAAAAGTTATGTTGAAAAAATAAGCTTCAAATTTCCAATGTTTTATCATAAAAGGAGATTTTGATTGAAATTCAAAGACATTCACATTGGAGTTGAACAAGATGGGGCTTTAGCTTGATAGTCTGAATGGAAACATGCACAGCATGTTATCTATGGGTCCTAACTGGTCTCACTTTCACACATTATGTATGGTTAAGTTTATTCTATATATTTTAAGTGGGAATAGTTTTCATTATGGGAGTGAGCTTATATTCAGGGATGCAACTAAGTTGGACCATTCCTCAGTAATCAGTACAAGCATCCAGTCAGCCGTAATCTAGTTTACATGTACAGCATTTCAATTATGGGGATATAGACACAGATATTTGAAAGGTACATTACATTACAGTCGTTTAGCAGACGCAGTTATCCAAAGCGACTTACAAGTTACATTTGACACTACGTGGGGATCAAACCCACGACCCTGAGACTGAGAGTCTCATGCTCTACCGACTGAGCTGTCCAGGCCAGAAATGTCGGGTTTACAGGTTTTGTCTGAATATATGTCAACGTCTGTAGAAAAGCTTCCTATTTCGGACTTAACTCTCATCAAGTGAAAGTCACACAAAAGACACTGGTTTCCTGGAACTATCATGCTGTTGAAGTGAAATCTTTGATGGAAGAACAAATGCCTGGTCTAAGGCTGATCAGCTGAATGTTATGAAGTCCTCACTGACCAGTTGCCTTGTCTGCCATGTGTAGGTGTCTGATCTGAAGGTGATGGTGGACAGGAAGGACGCACTAATAACACCAGTGGTGCAGAAGGCAGAGAAAGGTCAAAGAGGAGACAAGGGTGAGGCTGGACAGAGAGGTCCACCCGGGGCAGATGTAAGTATGACTTAGGGTACCTTGGAGGCTTATTGAAAAAATAGACAAGTTGGATTAAGAGCCCCAGTACGATCACAGCAAGTCCAAAAGGAGGCATTACATTTTTAAACATACTGTTACTCGTTATACATACTATTATATAATTCAGGAATTTAATAAATCATATTTGATTCTCTCCTTCCATTCCTTCTTGTGCACCAGGGTGGTCGTGGGTTTCCAGGGGAGAGGGGTTCAAAGGGAGAACAGGGGGAGCGAGGGCCTGCAGGGGCAACTGGGCCTCCAGGAAGGGCCATCGGAGAACGAGGATCAGAGGGACCCCCAGGGCAGGCTGGAGATCCAGGCAAGCCTGGCATACCAGGTGTTCCTGGAAGAGCTGGGGAACTAGGGGAGGTCGGAAGGCCAGGAGATAAGGTGAAGAAGAGAGTTGGGTGTAAATGAAAGATGTTTGCCACATGGATTGGCCATGACTCTGCTAACATCATGTCTGCATGTCTTTCAGGGGGAGAGAGGAGAAAAGGGGGACAAAGGAGAATCTGTGAGTATTTACGCTACATTGACATTATTTACTATGATCATCCACATCGTAGTAGGGTGATGAAATCAATGTTTGAGATATGGATTTGCACAATTGATTGAAAATTTCATCTGTTTTCCAGGGCAAACTAGGGCTAACCGGGCCAGTTGGCCCACCAGGTCCAAAGGTAAGTTCCTATAGTTAGATGTACTGAAACATTCAGATCTGTGATAGACGCTAACTAAACAGAGGGCATAGTAATAAAAACTCATAGGCGCTTGTCTGTGTATTTAGGGAACATCTGCTGAGTCAGTGCTGACCGGTACCCCTGGTGTCAGAGGCCTTCCAGGACTTGCGGGGCAGAAGGGAGAGCCTGGTGCTCCAGGAGCACAGGGACCCAAGGGAGACCAGGTAAGGTTTAATTTCCAACATCTCTCAATAGTGCAAAATCAAGTAGTGATGCTTCTGTATTTAAATTGGCCATGTGAATGTGTATTACAGGGTTTTGTGGGATCTCGTGGTGAAAAAGGAGATAGAGGAGAGGTTGGAGAAAAAGGACGTAACGGCTCTCAGGTACGTTGGCTCTCAGGTGTCGTATAATGTCAGATATGTTATTACTTGCCCATCCTGGAACATCTTGGTTTGGAGGTTAGTGCTGTTGCTACTGAACCTTCTTGTTTTTTGTTAGCTGCTCAAGAGAGATTTTAGATGTTATAGAAGAAGAAATATGTGCTTTGTCTTTTCAGGGCATAGCAGGAGAACCAGGTAAACCTGGCCAGGATGGAAAGCCGGTAAGTGGAGGGCTGGAGACAAGCTTAGTTATACTTGGAGGATAATATTGTCATCAAAATGTTTCTAAATATTCTGCAAAAGCACAACATAGTAGTGACTTTCTGCCTTACAGACACTTGTGTAAACAAGTACTAAATATTTTTATATAACATTTTTTGCTGCATTTTTTTAAGAAACAATCACATGCAATTTAAGATATTGATTTACTGCATATTTGTCTTCACTGAGATATTATGCCATGTAGATATGGGAGTATGCATGCATTCTGCAGGCGCACTGCACCTACTTACCTTTCTGAAAAGATTCAACCAGCAGCGTTCCTGCTCACATCAAATGGCACGCTGAGGTTTCATTGTTCCCATTATTGTACGATTCACAGTGATCAGTAAAAGTCCAAACATAATGTTCGAGTTACAGTATGTAAGTCATCAGCACCTGCACAGGAAGGGATCGATTACGTGTGAATAAGAAATCACAAGCACTTCCTCATGCTTTTTGTTTCCTTCCCTGCATGTCGGAGCAGGGTCCATCAGGGCCAGCTGGTCCTCGAGGCCACCCAGTGAGTAGTCACTACCCCAGCCAGCCGGCCTTCTCTTAGGCTTGAGCTGCGAAGGAAACCATGGCATTGGCTGCAAGCTGCAAGCCGATAGAGCTCTTTTTTCCCCTCCTTGGGCTGAGGCTACGTAGATCCTTAGACAGTAACCTTTTGCAGCTCTGCCGCTAACACCTCACTGTCTTCTCTCTTCTCTCTTCTTTCCCCCACACGTCTCTTATTTCTATCCATTTCCTTTTCTATGTTGTTTGTTCCCCCTCCTTCCAACACTGTTCCCTCCATCCTCCTGCCCCCCACCCCTCTCTCTCTTTCATCCTCTCCAGGGCCTTCCTGGGTTCCCAGGAGTTCTAGGCAGACCGGTAGGTTCTCTGCTGCTGGCTGGCATGCTTGAGATCTGGAGGAGGGAGGGGAGGTTGGGAGAAGTTGTGCTGTGGTAGAGAATAGGGAAGGTGGGCCACTGCTGATGAGATGCCATTACATTAGGTACAGGTACATTAGGTACACGTGAGCATAAAGAGCAAGTACAAGGATGTGTCTACCTAACAACAGTGAAATAGAACAGCCGGGCATCAGAATGCAGGCACAGTCGTCTAGCTCGTGGGCATGTTTCACCACTTTAATCCTAATTCATTTGTATTGGGAACGTACCTGTGAGAGCTGGGGTCTGGGATAAGAGTCACCTCTTGATAGGTTCCTCATGAAATATTAATCCAGACCATCTGTCCCCAAAGCATCCATGTCAAACTCAAGATGAGTTGAAGTTTTAATATGTGAAACACCACAGATTTGTTGGAGAGATTAAAGGAAGTGAGCTGACTTTTTTAACTTCAGCACCAGCCAGGATCAAATATACACCACAGTGGAGGGAATACAAAATGGGTGTACTCCAAAAAGTTCTGTCTTGTCAATTTGCTTGAGTCTGCTTATTGTGCATGTGGCTGTACCTGCTGTCAGTTGTGTGCTTATCTCTCTCAAAGCATTGATTTTTCAGTGCTTATCATGTGAGTGGTTCATGTTTCTGTTGTGCTACCTGTTTTCATTAGTTTCTTTTGCTTGTGTGCTTGTGTGTATGTTTGTGTCTGGAAGAAGCTGTACAATAGTTCTGTTAGCTTGTACTCCATATTGTTTTGATAGTATATGTTTGCACTTTTTATGTGAGCCATATTTATATGTAAATATGTTATTTAAAGTGTGTTTGTGTGTTTTACGAGGCATGTGTGTGCAGAGTGTTACTAAGTCTTTTATGGTGTGTATAGAGCATGTATGTGCTTTATATTTTGCTCATAGGGAAACCCAGGGGAGTCTGGAATAAGAGGGCCAACTGTAAGAACACACACACACACACACACACACACACACACACACATTTCCATATTGTTGACAACCAACAACCTCAGTTCAAATATTGATTATACTGGTTTTAACTTCAGGGCCCCATTGGTGCCAGTGGGCCTCCAGGTCCACCTGGTGTGAAGGTGAGCTACATTTTTAACGTCTCACTCTATCTAACTCTATGTACACTGAAATCCATGTGTTTGGTACCTGTTGGCTATAGTCCTGAAATGCTTGTGTGTTTGACAGGGTAATCAAGGCGAGCCAGGGGTTGGTGTCCAGGTAAAACTGTTGTGTTGCTATTTTAGATCTTTTACTGTAGTTGATGTCTTGATACTTGATATTTCATTGTCCTGTCACCCAACAATCCATAGATGTAGAGTTGTATAACAGATGTATTGAATTTTAACTTATTCCTCCTCTCTGCAGGGCCCTCCTGGTGCCCAAGGGAGCACAGGACTGCCAGGACCCCCAGGTCCTCCTGGGGCTGCAGTAAGTGCACCCATAAATCAAAGCTTCTCCCTAGGGATGAACGACTTTCATGGTTTCTCGTGAAATTCATTGGAATTCTTATAGTGTATTCATATTGTATTCCTTTATACCATTGTATTTGTTGCTCCCTCTAGGGTCCACAGGGCCCTCCGGGACTGCCAGGGCAGGTGGTGAGTATGCAATCCTGATCCAGCAGCTACTGTTGTTACGCTGCGGAACACAATGGGACCCAGACCAACAGTACTAATCATTTGCAGTAACAATAATGCACTTGTGCGTGCAAAGAGATACTGATAGACTAAACCAGGTACAGATACTGATAGACTAAACCAGGTACAGATACTGATAGACTAAACCAGGTACAGATACTGATAGACTAAACCAGGTACATAAGCATTTGCACATGTGCACACATAATATTGAAGATTTGTTTTCAGATTTTATCCCAATAATGAGGTGTTTTAGTTGTAAGTTACTAAAATGTAAGTGGTATTTAGTGCCTAGTGTGAAACTCTCGTAAGATCTCATAATACGAGAAAAGATATTAATACAATGAGAAAAGATCTTATTATGAAAAAAAGATCTCATTATAACAAGAAAACCCTGGTGACAAAATTTAGTAGATCTCTTCGTAGATCCACACTTAAATATGATTGCACATTGTATGTCCCACTCCACAGGGTGAAGGGGGTAAACCAGGCGTTCCAGGAAGAGATGGGGTGCCTGGCAAAGAAGGAACACATGGATTACCAGGAAAACAGGTGTGTGTGTCTGTCTGTCTGTCTTTCTGTCTCTGCATATAGCTGTAGTTGGTGCTATACTATAATCATACTGATCTCAATATCATCTTCCTCAATTTCATGGTTCTTTATTTTGTTCCTTAGGGCATCACTGGACCTCCAGGTCAGCCTGGCTTAAAGGGGGAGCAGGGAGACAGTGGTCCTCCAGGGAAGGTGAGAACATGTTGTAGCCACTGAACAGTCTCAGGGTAAAAGGATGGACACTGAGGTGGGTGTTCTGGTTCTGTCCATGTTTTTATTGAACAGTAGTGTGTGAACCCAGCAAAGGATTAACTGGAGCCCAAGGAGGTAGCAGTGGAGGGTCATGACCATCCACTTGAAAATAAGGCATTACATTTCTATGGTGCTATACTTAACATCCCACTGCAATGTGGAGCTGATGTGCAGCACCGGGTGGTCCCATTCTGAAGCATCCTTTCAAGGCTGTTGTTTTGTGCTGGGGGTGGACCTGCCCCAGATACCGTTGCTCCCTCTGCCCAATTACACACTCCCGCCCATCTCAAGGCTCAATGACAGACCCCCTAGTGCTGCATATGCTGCGTTCTCAGCAGCATATGAGCTATGAGGGTGCTGAATCCTTTCTATGAGTTGGTGTGAGTGGACGCCACAAACAGCCCCCAGACTGGGCTAACACAAGCATAGTGAAGGTGTCTGCCGTCTCTCTGGACTCTAGTGACAAGAGAATCTGTTAGTGGCTCTTGGTTAAATCCAGTGCTGAGTGAAGTCAAGCAGTGCTGACCGATCCAGCAGTTCATCGACCCATGTCATCGGCTAGTCATTGAACACCGCCTTGCACTCATGATGATCCAAACAGAATCCTATAGTGCTTATGGGCTTGGTGTCAAGCCAGATGGTGATACATAAGTCAACGTGGGACTCTTCTATTTCCAGCATTGCTTTCAATTCTGCCTTAATAAATTTTTGCTTCTGCCTACACAAACGTCAGCTACGCATCATTACCCAGGGGAAAGTTTCAATGTGGTCTATAAAGTTAGCGGGTCATCAGAACAGATAGATTCAGTCCAGTCCTAATTCATCTCAAGTGCCTTGCACCACACTTTTAGGAAATTCAGATGGTGAATCTGTGGGGTATCGCCTCTGTCAGATTACACTACCTCATAATCAATGTCCCCCACGAATGGACCTGTGTAATTTTGAGCTGGAGAAGGGACAAATATTAGAACTTTATCTCCCAGGGCAAAGCGTCTCAATTTGGGTTTCTGGTATGTGGTCATTATTGTTGTTCTCCAGTGCTATCTGACCTAGAAATGGAGTTTTCCTTGCAGGTCAAAACATATATTGAATTTCATTCTTACTGGTGCTTGGACCATCTTCGCAGCTTTCTTTAATCAGGTCCAATACATTTCTGGGCTTTTGGCTGTACAATAGCTCAAAGGGGGAAAAGCCCTGTGGAGGCCAGGATTACCTCCCACCCTGCAAATAACAGAGGATCTAACCACTTTTCCGGATTTCAGCTATCCTCCTTCACAAATTCACAGATCATTGCATTGAGTGCACTATTAAAGCACTTCACCAACTCACCAGTCTGTGAGTGGCACAAGCTGATCTGAATTGACTTAACGCCCAGCAAACCATAAAACTCTCATAGTGGATGTGACATAAACAACATCCTCGATTGGTCAGAATCTCTGTTGGGATTCTGACCTGAGAGGTAATAAGAAACAGATATGTTACGCAGGGCTGATGCTCCAGGATGTCGTGTTGCATAATCTACCATAACCAGATCAAAACATACCCCTGTGCCTTACGATCTAATGGTCCAATAAGGTCCCATGCCAATTGTTTCGAAGAGGACCTCAATTAAATGAAGAACTGGTCAAAATGTTAATTTTCCCAGAGTAATTCCTGTCACAGATCCTTACTGGAATAAAGACAAGACCCCTCTCCCCATTCTGGAAACCAGTAGTTCTACTGACTGATACCAATCAGGTCATGCATGGTCTTCCAGGCTATTCAAAGACAAAGAAAAGAAGAGAGAGCTTTCTGCCACTTATGACGACGTGTCAAAGCTTAATATTCTAGATGGGACTTAGTGTTTGTTTTGCCCATCTTTTATCAAATCAATCCCCATGTTCTTAACAGTAGCCTGCTGTGGAAACCTGACTTTGGAAAACAAAACTCAACAATATTGTGTTCCACTTGAGCTTAATGCATTTGAGTGCTTGCTTCAGTCCGCCTTGTTTTTGCCTGGTAGTATAATAGCAGGCCCGCACCCTTGCCATTGCCTATAGTTGTCAGAGTACCAGGCTCACTCATCCCACCATATATTTCGGTTGAAAGTAGTGTCCGTGAAAAAGGGGGAGGGCAATTTAAACCACTGACGAGCATCACCAGTAGGTCATCATTACAGCAAATAGCCTTTCAGTATTGAATCAAACAAAGAAGAATTATATTGTATTGAGTACACTGAACAAGATCAGCACAGTGCTTTTAAGACAAGACTTTGAAGATGACATTCAATGAAGGATTTCTTCCACCATGACCTTGATGTGGTTTCAAGAAACACAAACAAAACACTTCTTTATTACATTTTCTTATTTATCATGAGCTCTTTTCATTATAGGCCTAGGCCATACAAATTTAATTAAATGTTTAACAGAATTTTATTTTCAGCAAAGTGATGCGAGCGAGTGAAAAAAAAAAAAATAGGGGGGGGGGG
>OOFE01003838.1:0-24657 GCA_900323365.1 Monocentris japonica
GTGCAGTATTTTATTTTATTTTTTTTAAATTTTATTTTAGAAATGTTCTGTTTTGTATGTAGGACTCTGTCTCCATCTGTCTCTACTCTGTTTGAACAGAACAGAACAGATCAGAACAGAACAGAACAGAACAGAACAGAACAGAACAGATCAGAACAGAACAGATCAAAACAGAACAGAACAGAGCAGAACAGAACAGAACAGAACAGATAAGAACAGAACAAAACAGAACAGAACAGAACAGAACAGATCAGAACAGAACAGATCAGAACAGAACAGAACAGAACAGAACAAAACAGAACAGAACAGAACAGAACAAAACAGAACAGAACAGATAAGAACAGAACAGAGCAGAGCAGAACAGAACAAAACAGATAAGAACAGATCAGAACAGAACAGAACAGAACAGAACAGATCAGAACAGAACAGAACAAAACAGAACAGAACAGAGCAGAACAGAACAAAACAGATAAGAACAGAACAGAACAGATCAGAACAGAACAAAACAGAACAGAACAGAACAGAACAGAACAGAACAAAACAGAACAGAACAGAACAGAACAGAACAGAACAGAACAGAACAGAACAGAACAGAACAAAACAGAAAGGAACAGATAAGAACAGAACAAAACAGAACAGAACGGAACAGAACAGAACAGAACAGAACAGATCAGAACAGAACAAAACAGAACAGAACAGAACAGAACAGAACAGAACAGAACAAAACAGATAAGAACAGAACAGAACAGATAAGAACAGATCAGAACAGAACAGAACAGAACAGAACAGATCAGAACAGAACAGAACAGAACAAAACAGAACAGAACAGAGCAGAACAGAACAAAACAGATAAGAACAGAACAGAACAGAACAGATCAGAACAAAACAGAACAGAACAGAACAGAGCAGAACAGAACAGAACAGAACAGAACAAAACAGATAAGAACAGAACAGAACAGAACAGATCAGAACAAAACAGAACAGAACAGATAAGAACAGAACAAAACAGAACAGAACAGAACAGAGCAGAACAGAACAGAACAGAACAGAACATTTAAGCCTGCAATATACATTATATTCACACTAGAGATGGTGCACAGTCAAGGAATTAGTTCCTCAAATTTATTTATTCATTTCCCTCAAAGAGGCAATTTAACGCATGACTTAATCCATCTTTGTGATGTCGCTGGAACGCCTGCTGCCCTGCGTGACACCGGCTGCATATTTGGGCCATAGATAAATACCTAGAGCCAGAAATATTGGATAGCTTCAAAACAGACAAGAGGAGCAGGAGAGGGAGGAGGAGAGGGTCGCAGATGCTAAGCCTGGCAATCTCTGTTTCAATCTGCAGCCATATATTGGCCACTTTAAAGACAGACACATTTTACTCTCGCATCAACCACGTCTGAGTAATGAGAAAATATAAGTGAGTTTGAAAATCGCTGGAGAGGAGAGGGATTTTCTTGTGGGTGCTCAACCTGCACTGATCCATTCAAGGGGTCCGACAGGCCAGATGAGCAATCAGGCGGCCAAAATCAGAGGAATGTTCATAGCTTATCAGGCCTGTTGTCATCAGGCCCAGTTGCATGGCTTGTTGTGAGCTGACTGTAATGGGCTGCAAGGACAACTTAGCAGGAAGGAGATTACCTTGTTGTTGTGCCCACTGTGAGGAAAGAGAAACTTAGGTCAGACAGATCGTAATGTATACTGGCCAAACATCTGTTGGGGTATTACACGAAGGTCAAATTAAAAAAAAAAGAAAGAAAGGTAAATCAAGGTTCTGGCTTACAGCACAAGAACAGAATTGTACCTATTGTGGCTATACATGCATGCCTAATAGGATTACAGTAATCTGATAAAAACACACACACACACACACACAGATTACAGACGCTTTAGCAGAAATAGGTCACAACTTGGTTTTGCAGAAACACGATGTTTGAATAAACTGATAAAAAATGTACTCTATAGAATTTGGAGGGTAAATCATCTGGAAGTAATTTGAAATCATGAGATTACATATTCTGAGTTGGAGCAACTCAATGGATTACATCCCTGATTACAATAATTTTTCTGTAATGGATCACATTTTCAAGTAAGCCTCCAACAGTGTATTCATATTTCAGAGTTCAGTGTTTGCAAATGTTTTCATTGCTGGTGCAGAACATCAAGTGGTTTTAACTGAGTGTGTGAGTCCTTCATTGTACTGAGAAAATGAATCAATGAAAAACACTAAATATGAAATTTGGGTGAGGAAGAAGAAGATGATGATGACAATGACGATGATAATAATAACAGTGATGATGAGTACTATTAAGACGATGCTGACTCGTCACCAGATTCATCTAATCGTTTTTCCTCAATGTATTGAGACTACACAAAAGCAGGATCTACCGGAGATCAGCGGCAGCAGTAGCAGCAGCAGCTGCAACAGTAAGTAAACACCGGCAGATACACACTGCGTTTATGTGCTTTCCCAAATTAAAACTCCCCACAGCCTTTCTAATCTTCCCCTCCTCCTTCTGCACTAACCACCGTAGGACAAGAGGGAGAGCGTTGTTTTGTAAAAGTTTTGTCTGAACACCCTCCCTGTTAATGGGCAAATAAAATGTTTGTGCTCTTCAAGCTCCCTGGGACTGCTTGTCTGCTAAAGCCCATATCAAGACTCTGTTCAACAGCTTAGGTGACCCAATTATGCACAGAAAATGCCTTGTGAATTAACTCCAGCACCATCTGCGATGACAGAACCAGTTTTATGTGTATTCGTGCACAGGGAAAAGCCTCTATACTTCGTGCCTCATTATTTTCTCTCTGACATTTCTTTTTTGTTCCCAGTTTTACTATAGCAAAAAAAAAAAAAAAACCCCAAGCTATTGTGTGTTTGGTCTTCATTAGTGGATTTTTAGAGTGAATTAATATGGGTGTTTCTCTTCAATTAGATTAGCCCATCAAACGTCAGGTTTCATCTCCCAGAGCAGTGGAACTTTTCCATGGCTTCTTCCAACCAGCAAGGGGATATCATAGCTGTGTACAAAACAGCTGGGCATTTTTATCGCATGCCACAACATGAATGTGTAGGTAACACTTTCACAACTGCATTATAAACGTGTGTACATATTGTTCCATTACAATCAAACCAGAAAATTACATGCAAAATGACGCTATACTAAATTATGACATGCATTATAAAACATTAGAAATCTGGAGTGACTGTGATAGGAGTGTTGTTAGTCACGCTGTTGCCCTAGAAAGTCTGAAATCCTTCGGGGTTTAGCATATTTTGAGTATATTATACAATGTTGTTAATATAATGATGCTAATGCCCTCATTATATTCTTATCTTGTGCTTATAATGCGTTATAATCCCTTATCAGCGGCACCTCAAATCAAGTGTTACTGATTTGTTCACTGGTTCGTGGCTTAATCTGAACACCAAGACCAGATGGAATGAGGCTCCATGAACCAAATGACTGTATTAACTGATTGATCCACTGCTGCTGTTTTCTGACTCAAGGACAGGGAGAGGCACACAGCTCAGTCCTTTGTTTGCAACAACTGCAAAAAGACAGAGAACCTCTCTCGCTCTTTCAATTCAATTTTAATGAGCTTTATTGGCATGAAAAGGCAGCGCTTATATTGCCAAAGCAAACGTATATAAACAGACAAAGAACAACTTTTAGTACATGCCACAAGTACAGCAACAAAAGTAGCATTGGACACACACAAAATACCAAACAAACAAAACAAACAAACAAACAAAAAAATGCGACATGTATTATGTATCTACTAAAAATATAATAAATAAATAAATAACAGCAATCATTATCATTATCACTATCATCACTCTGGTGGCGTTTCCCTGGTTGTCCCATAGGCTGTGGCAGGAGGCGACATATTTAGCTGCTAGTATGCAGCAATTTGATTTTCCACCTAAAAGGTATTTCAGTTTGTCCCGCTCTGATTGTGTTTCAACTTCTTGACGTTTGTATTCAATTTGGGGGAAGAATCGTGCTCTAATTTGTTAATATTTGTCACAGTGTAGCAGAAAATGTAGCTCTGTCTCCACTTTCCTGTGTGCAGAATGAGCACATGTGCCCGCTCTCTCTCTGTCTCTTTCTCTCTCACACACACACACACACACACACACGCACACACACACACACACATGCACACACACAGGGACACACAAATGCACAGGGACACACACACAAGATACTCAATGAATTCTCAGGGCTATTCCTCATTGGTGAAACCTTTGGTCTAAAACCTCCTCACAATAGCTTCCCAGCAGACCAATAAAGATGGCTATGAGGAATGCACACAGCAACCGGGTAGCTGTCCACAGTAAAATTTAATGGAACTAAAGAGGCTATCCTTCCTTTTCAGCAACAAATGCGGAGAAGGCACATTGCAATCACACTTTCTCTCACTCTGCAAAGAGACCCTGCAAGCTAACGTAAAACATAGTTTCATCTCATCATCTTGACATACAAACAGCATGCAGCCTTAATAAAACTCTATACTGTGTTCCCCATGCACAACAGATAACTGTAACTTGATTTAATTTAGCCCATGGCACATTGCCACCTGCCCACTCTAAAGTGTTGTACACAATAGATTGAATCTCTTGGTGTTTCAGTCCAAAAGACAGTAGAACATCTACAATGGCAACTCTAAATGCCATTGTATCCGCTGTGGGTCTGTGTGCGAAAAAATCCAACACGAGTAAAAAAAAAAGAGAGAAGAATGTATATGTCGCCAGGAATTTTGAAGCAATTGCTTTTAACCACTGGGAAATATGGCTCAGTCAAGAGTCTGCTATGAATTCATAATATCTCAGCTCATCTCACTCAGCATCCCTTCTGTCGCTGCCTTTCTGTTGCATTGAAAAGACACTCTGACTCTTCATTTTGTCTCCATTTGACTGTATATAAAAGAATTTCACCGGATGCGAGTGCATTGGTCGTTATATGGCTCTTATATGGCTTTTGGTCTGATAAATTATGTGTTCTTCCTAAATACTGTCACACCCTTGAAGCCTCAAAGAAAGACACAATGATTTTTGCCCACCACTAATGTCTCACATGACTGACTAAACATCATAGGAGTAGAGGAGAGAAAGAGGCAAAAACTATACTGAAGCACTCCCACACACACACACACACACACACACACACACGGGCACCTCTTAAATACCCTTCCAGGCTGTATTAACACTAACACAGCTCAGTAACAGTGATAGGCTAAGTAAGCAGTTCTCCGAGTCGGCTGATTGCTTGTCGATCCCTTTCCTCCCCCTCCACCGGAGACTGGGTTCTCTCCAGGGAGAAAGATGGTGTTGTGTGAAAATGCGCACAGTGCTCATCTTTTGTGAGGAAGTGCATTTGCTTGTCAACTGCTTCAAAGAGAACTCTTACTTTCTTTTTTTTTTTTTTTTGCCAGATGCCATTAAAATGCAAAATATAGACATATACCATGTCATGAGAGCGGGTTAAGTGAGTGTGTGAAGGGAAAACATTAGCAAAGCCTTTCCACAATCCTCATCCATCATTTTCACAAAGAGGGGCTTCTCTAAAAATATTCATAGCGAAAATTGTCGGGTCTAAGCCAGGCGGGCGAGCGGTGCCAAGCGGGAGAGAAAAAAGGTAGAGTAGAATAGAGTATTCCGCTGACCACCAGTCGTAGCATCTCTTTGATGCCTTTTCAATGTCACACATCATGCTTTCTCACATTCCTCTTTCTCGGCGAGTGTTATGTCCGCCAAACGTGCGAGAAAGCGTGGTCGTCAATCAGCAGCTGTGCACTTCTGCTCTGAGATCTCTCTTTTGGTGGTATCTGTGTTGTTGTGAATGCATACACTAACAGAGACAAAAGAGATCCTAGAAGATAGGATTAGGTGACAGCTTTTACTATCAAGTGTGAATTTGAATGAATGGTTACCCAACCGCTTGAGAACAAAACAGCTTGCATCAGCTGCAACGGCACTGGAATTCATTGACGTTAATCACATTCAACGTCTACAGACACACACAATGAAACATGGGAGAGTTGTGGGGAAGGACTGTTCAAGCTGGTCTCAGTTGTCCAAATGACATCCAAATTTTGCTCTTGAGACGCTACTTGCACTTTGAAAACAAACTCCATGCTTTCTCGAGTGAAACAGCAAGCGCTGATGTTTCAGAGAAATATTTTTAATATCCCGACAGATAACTCAAGTGCCACAATGGCTGCTGAATGGCATACCGCTGTTCCTCATCTGATGTCCCATTGATGACGAGTCCTCAAATTGCAGTACTCTCTGGCAGGACTCCTGCTGCTTTGAAGAACTCCCGAGGAGACCTTGAAACCGCCAGATTATTATTCAACGTTTATTTTGAAAACCCAAGCTGTAAAACCACAACATACACACCTTCCCACATACTTTTCATAATGGTACTGATATGTTACATAGGTTGTGGATGTGTGGCGTTGAGAGTATCATACTTTGTCTCTGACAAAACACCGGGATGTGTGATTATGTCAGTTGGCAAAACATAATTTAATCTCACTCACTTTTGCTGTTTCTCTGTTAATTCAATGACAAAGGCTTATCACTGTTTGTTTGTGTCTTCACATCTGCTGCAGTCTCATCTCCAGCAGACATTGAGACACCTACTCTCTCCCTTTATCTTTTTCTCTCTCCCTCTTTCTCATTCTCCCCCCTTTTCTCTCGATGTTTCTCTATCAGTGTCTCTCTCCAAAACCTCACAGGACTCCAGCGTTCCAATCAGAGTACGAAGGAGGGCTGGATCCTAAAGCCCCAAAGCTGATGGGATTTGCAGTCTCAACACAATCACACTGCACAGGGCTGTTCCCCTAATAACTCTCTCTTTCTTTCGCTCTCTTTCTTACTTTCTCCCTCTCTCTCTTTCTCTCTCTCTGTCACTCTCTCTCCATTACATCAGCTAATTCCTACTGATGTCAGGAAATATGGTCGGCCATGGATGGAGTAGGGATGTATTTTTGATAATAACAGCCACAGGAATAGCCTCAGAAGTGCTGGGTTTAAAGAGGACATTAAATGCATGGACACACTTCTACCCTACTGATTCCAAACATTCACACCCACACTCACACAGATACACACTGACAAACACGTACAGACAGACATACTGTACAAAACACACCCATTCACATTCACATTCCCCTCAGCCCTCAGCAGTCTAAAGCTCAGCCACACACTGCTGTGTGATTTGATAAAATACTTGGCAGGATCCTGTGGCTGACCTTTCCATCAGTGCTTTAACATGGCTGCCTTAATGGGCAACCTACCACATGTATCCAGGCAACACTGCCTCTGATGAGATCTTGGGTTTGGCCATGGAGAGCTTCTCTCCAGCTAGTGTATGTTGGTGTGTGTGTGTTTTTGTGTGTGTGTGTGTGTGCCTTTGAGGTTCCTGGAACTGCCTGCGGAAGTCCAAATGGGTTTCTCTCCGGTTAGATTCTCACAGTGGCCCAGATGCACCTTTAGTCAAGTTTTGTGGAATTACACGGCATAGTGGGCCGACATCAGTGACATGGGGCTGATGCTATTGCAACTCTAGATGAATTCATGTGTGTGATTTGTTCTTTTTATTCTCTCTCTTTGATGTGGGGAAAACAGTCCAATTGGCCCCTAACCAAACAAATTCTGGCCCCAGTGCTGCCCCTTTGCGTGCTGAACTTGATGACACTTCTGTCCAGTCCACTTTGACTGTTCCTCAGACATGTACAGGGAGCCCCTCCCTCTCCTCATCTCCATGTTATATAATGTATTTTATGAGCTTTTCAGTCTTTCAGTCCTTCCAAGAAGAAGCGGATTAGAAGAAGATGGTGACAGAGAAAAATACAGAAGAGAAAGATGAAAATTCAGACACAAGGACAGAGACAGAGAATTTCAATGCCAAACACTATAACAGTACCTTTAAGAAATACATATACAGTAATTGATGTGGAAGATGTTTTTCAGCATCTAAAATGAAGTTGGATTCAGCTAGATGGCACTGCTGTGTCAGCCTGAGGCATTAATCTTGCTTAGCACCAAAATATTAGAAAGGGCCTTTGAAATAGCAGCCTGTGGACATTTCTTATATTAATAAATTTGTTTTACGCCAAAGACATAACCAACAAACCTGACTGATGATGTATTGCAATGATGAGACAAGTCAAGTCAGTCTTGAAGGTCTTCTCCCCTGATTATTACATGACTGTGCGGGCGAGCTATCAGGTGGTGATATGCTGGCGGCAGTGTGGGACGTGGTGTTATGACACCAAGACATTAAGAGGGGACACGTAATGTGACAAAATCTGCTCTAGCCCTGATGCTCATTATGAATGTGATGTCTCATATTTGCAGAGGTATTATGTGTTCCACAGAGAGGACATTTCAGCAGGATTTATACTTGAGCCTGAAACATTGGTGTGTGTGTGCATGTGCATGTTTCATAGTTTGTTTTATGATGGTTTGATCATAAAATATAACCATGATTCTCTAAAAAATGTGAGACTTGGTCATGCTGTGTCTTTGTTCCACCATTCACTTTCTAGTTAATGTTAAAATCCCGTGGGAGTTTCATTCTTATTCCTCTGAGATAGAAATGCAATCAAGCCAATCACAAGAAAATCAACAAAACCCTCTGATTCTCTAAATGATCCTGATTGCATATCTACATTAGAAACACTGCAGCTCAGATTACAGCTAAAAAGTGCAAGTGAACAATATTGTAATGGTTGGGCAAGGTCACGGCAGAAGACAGACTTTTCAAACAAAGTAAAGCTACAATCCTAGATTTGTGCTTCATGGACAAATGTGCTTGCTAAAACTATTCACATTCTGGGTCATAAATGTATTTATTAATGATATTTTTGCAATTCCTCCTGCACAGCTCAATCTTCAGTATGACAAATGAATGTAGGCCATCAATGCGATGAGAACAATAAGGATTATAATACCAACATGGACATATAAATAATAAAAAAGTAAGTCTTGTTTGAGCCAACACCACTAACCCTAACCCGGGACAGGAGAACAGCCCCATGCACAGGATTAGTCCTATCCAACTCATGCGGGTGCCAAGCAGAAAAGCAACCAGTCCGATTTTTTCTTTGGTTTCACTCAACTGGGCATTGAAGCCCCAACCATGCAGTAATAGGCTCTCTTACCAAAATGGCATTGAGGTAGTCATGCATTAAGGTGCATTAAGTAATATTTTTCTGTCACATAGCACAAAATGACCATAACATATCTGTGGAGGTTTGATAGGGTTGTTGATCAATACCAATACCTCAACGATTACTTTGCCAGGCGCTGAGATTTATACCTTTCACAAACTCACTTTCTGCATGTTTATTATTTTTTTTAAAACACAATAACAACAAAAATGTGTCCTATTTTGTATCCATTCCAATCTTTGTCCAACAAATTGACTCTGAATGCAAATGACCTTGCCTAGTCTGGTTTTCAAATGTCAACCAAGAATAAACGTTCATCATGCCGTGATAGAGCAAGAAAACTGTCTGCTGTAGGAAGGGCAAACTTCCTGTTATTGACACTTTATATTGTGATAGCTGTAGGGTAGCTAGTACATTCTTCAAAGGTCTGGCAAATTCTGGCTAGCTGTAGGTGAGGTTCATAACTGTAAAAAGTCATCCATAGAATCAAAATTAAATAGTGGCTGCATGCCTTCATAATGCCTGTAAAGATACTTTTTAGTGGAGCGGTCTGTGGCTGCAGGGTTACCTGAGGACGTGACCGAGGCCAGCCGTATTTTTATGCAGCTGCACTTTGTTTGCAATGCAGAACCTTGGAGAAAAAACACTTACGTGAAAGACAGACACTATGAAGTGCAATTTCCATCTTAAAATCAATGTAGGATGTCTTAGAAACACACCGCTCCATGTCGAAACCCACAATGCACACAAGGCCATAATGCTGCACCATTTATTACGTTTTTATTGGGGTTGGGTGTGTTAAGTGAGAGATAGACCAAAATGGACTTTTGACCATATAGATTTTTTTTGTGTTCGGGCTTGGCTTTAAACTGATCAAGACCCAACAGTTTAAAAGCAATCTGTTATTACACACAGGAAGTACAGAACTATTAAAAGCACTGATCAGGTGATTCTTTGATTCTCAATCAACACTTTGAAACATGTCAGTGAGAGAGGAACAAATGTACATGCCCAAACATGTTATGCAAGTGTAGAAAAATATTTGGCGTCATGATATCAGTAAAATAAAACCCAGGGAGTCTCAGGTTTAGGCTGAGATGTACCTCTCTCCATTTAACACAAATTGGGTCTGTGATCTGGCACGATTCTCATCCTCATCAACCTGTACTCATGTTTTAAACACCATTCTCCTGTTTTTCTTTTGTTTTTCACAGCAGATGTCCTCTGAGTGAATTATAAAACCAAATGAGGGCCAGAGGAGCACTCATCTAAAATCTCTCCCCTTGATTGCAGCTGCCTGATGCACAGAGTGACTCAGAAATGAATGAGAGACTAAACAGCACGATGAACCATATGTTTGGTTACATGACTATCTCTCCCTTCCTTTTAAGCCACACTGACACTTCACAGCGTTCGACCTACAACCTCAAAGTCAAAATTTTAATTTGAGACTGCTATCAAGGTTTTGGTAATCCATAACACATTTCTAAAAAGTATCAAAACCAGTTTTGAAAAAAATCCTTTCTCAGGGGAGTAGGTGCCCAAATTCATTCTAGTATTCTCTATGAAATGCCCTTGTTTCAGTTTTTTTGCCCCTGCCTTTGAGAGAGCCTCTGCAGGGCAGGTTTACAGGAATAAGTGACACGATCAATTTGCAGAGCAACTGACACAATCAGCACCTACATAAATCATATCACCACAGCCAGGCCCCGAGGCCCCCGCTGAGGTGACAGTTTCATGGCTCACCTCCAGAATGTAACCTGCCAATCAGTGTAGAGTGACAGGCACCAAAGAGCAGGTATACAACACTGTCACACTGACAGCCAGTTTTGGGAGGATTATTTTCAAAATGGAAATTGCTACAGTTTAGTCATTACCTGCATAAAATTGTAATCAGGCCATTGGAATCTGGAGTATTTTGCCTTCAAAATTGATAGAAAATTAAACGAGCATTCAAATCCAATTTGCAGGCTGTAATTTAAATAGTATTACTGAAATAATCTATAGCCAGTATCAACAATTGTATCATGATTTGTGCCAGTGATCTCACAATATACAGTAATTGGCTTTTACCTTTAAATTTATTGTTAAGTAATCAAAAGTATCTGTAATTTCATTTCCTTTTTCATTGCCTGCTTGGTTTGGCCCGCAGTCATGGTCACTGGCCAGTGATTAAAACGCAAAATGGAACATTTAATTTACTTGGGCTACAACAACACGGCCAGTCAGCTGATCTTGGTACAGTCCTTCCCCTGTTGTCTCCCATCTATTGCTTTGATCCTCTGCTTGTCGCGATTGGCCACACAGCATAAGAAAACAACACATTGCCAATTAGCAGACACGATTTGTTTGTTTTGCTTCCTTCATCAGTCAGTGCCTGCCATGATGCCATGCGTACCTGTTGGCAACGTTCAGCTTATGAACTCAAAAGGTGTTTTCCGACTGTAGGAACTATCCATGGATTTAATACTATTGGTACTGCCTCTTGGATAGTTCCTGGCCCCCCAAAAAGTTCCTGCTAGCAAGGTAGTACTTTTCGGGGGACCAGGAACCTTTGGGGCAGAGTTGCAGTACTGAACAGTGTTAATTGGTCAATACAAGCTACACAAAAATCGTCAGGTCCGCCAACCGCCATTTTTAAATACCGGCTTAAATATCGGCTTGTTCAATCTCTGCTTCAATTTTGGTGCGTCTCGTTTCCAAAAAATGATTAATATCATGTTCATACCAAAGCAGTGTTGGAGCAAACTGTAGAATTTTAAGTTTCACTTTTGTTTTCCCAACATGAGGCTCTGTTGGATTGAGTGCCCTGCTACTGGTCTGTCTCATAAGGGGACGTGCCTGCCGTGTGTTTACAAGCAACAGCTGAGTGAAAGCTGGCGAGATTCTCAGGCGCGACAGAGAACATAACAAGATGCAACTCAGGTGCAGTGTTAGAGATCGATTTAGATCAATTTCTATACATTGACCAACTTTTTATTTTGTGGCGGATCAACACCATAGCTGCTTGAACTTCCTCCATGTTTGCTGTTTTGAAATTGGCGCTGTTGTTGTGGGGGTCGCCATCTACCTAAATGACGATGAAACTAAACTAAACTTCTTATTTGCATTATCTCCCCGGTACTTCAGAAAGCAAGCTGGAACTCTTTTGGGGAACAAAAAGGTGCCTGCTGAGAAGGTTACTGCTCAAAAAAGGTACCCAAAAGGTTCTAAAGATGGACAGTGACAGTCAGAAAAGACAAGATGGAGCTGAGAGGAAGCAGAAAAAGATGAGGAATACCCTTGAAGGAGATGCGGCAAAATGCTGTTGTTGGCAAGCAAGGGACCGGGTAAGTCAGAAAAACATTTCAATTAAATGTATTTGAAATGTGTATTTAATTACTTTTTAGTATTTTGTAACTTGTATTTGACTAGAATAATAGTCAAATATATTTCTTTTATCAATTAAAATAAGCACTTTCAAATTCAGATTTCAATAGACCAATCCCAATGTTTGCAAACATTGCCGTGCATTCGTACTAACTGCTTGCTCAGCTAGCTAGTTAGCGAGAAAAAAAAACCTTCATGTCTTCATGTCTCAGAGGAGGTTTTACAATTGCTATCCAGCAACATAGGTTGTTAGAAATGGGATTTACAGAGTTAAGAAGGCCAAACAGGACAATTTTAGTATTGGTTCATTCAGTTAGAACACATTTTGTGCTGTCCAAACAATCACTGAAGGTAGCTAATCGCTAACATCAGAGGCATCAACAGTGAGGTGGTCTGTGTGTGGTCAGAGGTCAGAATGAAATGCTATATTTGGCAATTTTATGGCACATTATGGTTAAGATAGAGCATGCATGAGCTTTTTTTTCTCCAATATTAAACATGGGACGTTACATCCATGAATTGACATTACCCCAGCTGCTAGCGGAGTATATATATTCAAAAAGTCATCGTACATAAACAAGTGGAAAATTGATTTCATTCTGTGCATTTAATGTTTGTTCCCTCAGATAAGCATCGAAAAGTAGAAAAGAACTTCACCCCGGGATGCCGTACCATTACAAAGTTGAGCTGAGCTAAGGGAAACAGTACATTCCCTCACCTGTTTCTTATTCAGATAATCACACGTCAGCTTTTTTAGTTTAACAATTTTCAGAAGGGCTTTGAAATCTTGATAGGTTTGGGAGGTCACTGTAGGTGGCCATTAAAGCAGTTTGCCAGTGTGTATCTCCCACCATGGAGGACATTCCTGCTGTTTGAAGTGACAAACTGACACAAGCTCAAGCCTCAGCACCCACTGCAGTGACAGTTTTATGGCTCACATCTAGTTTACTAGCCTGCATTCAGTGCCTACAATTCTGAGAAGAACATTTAGAGGTAAAAATATATCTAAGTTGCAGCACAACCCTTGTAACTCAGTAACTCTCTATTTTGATATGAAGATTCACAAAAATGTTAGTGACTTATTCATGATTTAATCTGTGCTATTATTTCTTATAGATTATTATGGTGGAACAGAATAGACCTGAAAATCTTCAAAAATGAGATTTAGTCCCTATGTCTTGTTTAGTACCGAACTTGGATTGTTCTTCATCGTTAAGACTCATAACTCAGGCAACATCCATTTTCCAATTTTCACAACAAATAGATAGCCAGACATCCTGGTTGAATTATTTTAACTGTCCATGTGCTTAATCAAAATCATTTGCAGTGTGAATGTGTTATATCAGTATCCCATTTGTCTTGGTGTGATTGGTGTACAGACATTGACACGTGGTAGACGAGCAAACAGTGCAAGAATTCAATTTGCTGGGTGAGCATAAACCCTCAACAACAACACATATCCAATAGCAGCACTATTTTGCAGTATTGTGACAAATATCAAGCAGAAATTGATAGTTTATATAATTCATGTTAAAACACTAGACCAGCACACACCAGCCTATCAACCACATTAGGTCCTCATCATATACATTATATAGCACAGTGGTCCTTATATCTGTTTTTTTTTTTATCCTACCATGTAGTTAATTGCATTCACGTGACATCCCAGGTTGAAATCAGTCCCTGTTTAGACAGCTAGAATGAAAGCTACCTGGCAGAATAGAAAACCAGCAGTTCTCTGGACCCAGAGGTGCGGATTTGAGGAACAACTGGAGTGACGTTTTTGTGGCACTCCTTTGAGACACTAGCCTGCCAATCAACCTGCACATACATGTGTACTTGCATGCACACACACACACACACACACACACACCTACACACACACACACACACTCAGCCTGCCAATCCTTTGTGACAGACAGATTTGAAACACATTCCCTGTGACAACAGATGCAGCAGCATGGTTAGAGAGGAGCGACAATGTGCTGAAACAATCGGGAAGATTTCTTTGTCCTCAGTAGCACCCTTGGTGATGATTACAATGTTTTACGCACCAAAGAGAAACTCTATGGTCTGTCAGGCCTCTGCTTCACGCTTGCTGCTGCTCTGCCTCAGCCTGTTTGAGCATCGTCGCTCTAGGACCTACCTTGCAGATACCTCATGGAAAACACTGTCAAAGCAAACACAATGCATTATTTATGTTGAAACACCCCAGGAGACATGTTCTCATTGCTATAGACAATAGCTGGTTTTCCATCCAAGTATTTTATGCAAATTATGACAAATTAGAAAGGCAGAATGGAAAAGGAAAATTTCTATTTAATATCCTCAATATGGCAAAAAAAATGTAATGCTTGCTTGAGGTGGAAACATTTTCTTTGGAGTTAGTGAAATTAAAAACTTCCTCTGTGAATCTAAAGATACAGTGTGGAAAACTTGGTAACACAAATTAAGTGTTGCTTATAAGGAATTAAGAGTCATCATAAGCACATTATAAGCACATGATGAGTGCATTGTAATCTGAATCAAAGGCAACAGGTTATTGTGCATTATAACATGGATAGTTTTAAACTGCACCTGTTAACACCAAAGTGCTGTAGTACCACACTGTTGTTGTAACAAAATATTAAATTCATGTGTTGAGTTAGCCACTACCAGCCAGTTGGAAAATTACTGAGCTATTTCCTGGTATGTGAATGTACCACACACCACTGTAGAGCTGGCTCATGGTTGTGTGATTTCCACTGTACTGTCTGGTGTATTGTCTTAATGCAGGACTGTGTAAAGAAGAAAGAAAGCATACTGTAATGAAACACTGTGCATTGCAAAAAGTGTTGCATGAACAAACCAACCAACCAGCACACAGAGCCCAAGCTTTATAGAGGTGCTCCCGAGCACCTTATAAGAGCACATATCCTTAAATACACTAACAATGTGCTTATGATGCTTCACAATGCACATCACGTACCTCAAGTAAAGTATTACAGAAAAGTCACGGTAAACATTAATGCTGTACCCTATTTTGAAACATCCCCCAGAGACCAAACACTATCATAACAGCTACCATGATGACAAAGCCTGGCCATTTTGGATGGCAATCAGCCTCTGACCATGGGCAACAGTCTCTTCTTCTCTTCTGCTATGTCTCATCATCCCATTTCCCCCTGCCCCTCTCTCCATCTCATGACCCCATCTCCCTTCTCCGTGTATGTCCTGAGAGGCAGCATGACCGGGATCAATGTCTCTTCATTGTTTTTCAGGTGCACTCAAAGGCCACAATTCTGCTGTAATTAAAGGTTTTCCTACATCAGACGAACAGATGGAAATATTATTAGCACTCCTCAGATAAAAGAGGTAAAAACATCAACTTCTCGCTTAACCTCAAGTTCATGAGCTGGAAGCTTATCTGTGGGTGATGGGGGGGGGCAGAACTAGATTAGACAGATTTATCTAGCTGGGCAGGTCCAGTGCAATGAGAATCAAATATCCCATGTTAATGGAAAGTTACCAAAATATTATAACTGTCACGCCCTTTGAGAAACTATCCCCCTGGTTATCAACAGAATCACCGTTTCAGACATCCAATCTGCCTCAAGGTGACAGAAAATATACTCGGATTTTCATGAATGTCTTGAATTGTCACCGGTATGCATAAGGTGCCCAGCTAGCTGCTTGCTGAACAAACTCTAATCACCATGCCTTGATTATAGATTGTTGGTGGATGCTGAGGTTACAACACTGGTTATTTGCTCCCCAAAGATAAAAATATTTGTATGCAGTGGATGGCACAATTGGAGTGAAGGATTAGGCTCTCATTGTGCTCAACAAGCTTTGCCTGTCCTGCCCATTTTTGGAAGGAGGACTTCAACAACTGGCATCAAAAACACTTGGATTTACTCATAATTTAACATTGAATGTTGATATCCCTTGGCTTGTACTTTCTAACTGCCATTGAATTTGACTTGTGGCATTTTTGTTTCCAGAAAATAATTACTACAGCACCGATTGTACTGTGAATTTTATATGCTCGTCACAATGGCGAACAGAAAATCTGTGGTGATAAGCATGTTGATAGGTTCATACCCCATCAACATACTGAGAAATGGGTTGAGAAAGGAAAAAAAAAACAATTATATCAAATTGGATGAGCCATCAGAAACAGAAATGACACTCTCATTAGAAAAGGAAATCCATTGCGAGATTTTCTTGACTGAATTAAAATCATTGCACTAGGTCTTTAAGATAAATCAAACTTTATCATGTTACCAAAACAACATATGAGCATGTGCACACACACACACACACACACACACACATCCATTCATCACATGCGTACTCATGCAGCATCTCCCTATCCATTGATTTCTTGATCATAAGTAGTGTAAGCATAATTTCAAGACTGACATGTCTGTCTTCCTCCTCCTTTTTCCGCTGTTCAGAAGTGAAGACAAATGACAACTCATCCATCAGGGAACAATAAACAACTGTCATAGAGCCCTTATATTATCTAAATATGAAGATATTCTTCATTTACAAAGCTGTAGATTAATATGATTATAGTTATTAAAACTGTAAGATAATGTAGGAAATTCCACATAATGAAAGCCTAAGTAGCCTATTAAACCTCATTCACAGTTAGTATGCAGTTAGGATTGATTTGTACCCATACCCCCCTACCCCCCACCCTCCACCGTAGCAGAAAATGGGCATAGGGCAACAGAATAATGGAAGGTAAATTACAGCATTGATAATATTGGCATGTGAAGTTAGTATCTCGATAACCTCTGGCATAAAACGATAACCAGGACAAACGTTAAAGAAGTCCATTCTTTTCATTAAGCCCTGATTCTATTAAGCCTGGACTAAAACAGCACAATATATCGGCATTAGCAACACCACATGTAGAGATTACTTTCAAGTGCCACTGCATTCATTCTGACCTTGAAAATTCTGTTGAAGAGTTTGAAATTTCCAAATGGCCAGAAATGAAGAGCATGGTATGGATAAAAGCATTAGGTTACAGTTCTATTTAAGAGGGCAGTGCTTCACTGAAAATCATTACAAAACATATAATGTGTTTCTGGGAAACCCTGTGCGTGGGAAGGTATTTGAGTTGCAGTGGATACTAAAAATTCCACTCTTGACATTTAGTAATTTAGTAATATAGGCATTAAGGCAATGAGCAAAGACTGGAGTTTCAGCTCCTGCCCTTTCACCTTTAAGTAATGTATGTTTCTATTTCCCCACACATAATCAAGGGGACATGCAATATTTCACTGCAAATTGCTGATGTACACCACTCTCTGGGTCAGTATAGAGTAGAACACGCTTTTCTATTTCTATGTAAATGTAACTGACATTTGACGCCTTCAGCAATCATATCAGCTGCAGCCTGAAATTTCTTGAGGGAGTTGCATAGTCATCCAAATCATTTGGTGGCTGGGTGCTATGTATCACCTCAAAAGCACACCTGTTGTCTTTCACTATGAATTCACACAGCAATTATTAGATCAGACATCTAACCATCGCTTTAGTTGTAAGATCTCCGTCTCCTCATCAGCACAGAAAAAGAAAACACATTTTTAACATTTGCCATGAAGAAAGATAGATTTGTTTGGCGAAGAAAATGTTGCCGAGTGTCTTCTCTGTGTAACACCATGGTGTGGTGTGCGTCTCCATGTGGTGTCACTCTGTATGGAAACACAACTTAATTAGTTTTAGAGATCAGGAGATTGAGGTGAGGGTGCAATGTGTTATATTAGAATGGAATGCAGATGACAGTGCTATTTCCTTTGAGACTTTCCTGTCCACTATCTTCTATTAAATCATAACAAATCAATTTTCCAAAGGCAGCATGCTATAATAGGAAGCCGGGTGGGCATTTTTAAACAGAGTGGGCTGGCGGCTCAAATCCAAACGCACCGTGGACAATTACAGCGAGGAGAGTATTGAAATCCTGTAATTGAGACATGCAATGTTATGATTGCAAACTGATTGAATATAATTAGGTGTGGCTTGTGCTTTGTTTGCTTGCTTCCTTTAATTAAAAGATTTTTCTTCTCACTTCGTTGGAAGGGATTATCATTATGCAGGGCTGTTTGATAAGTGATTAGCCTGGTGAGGCCCACTAAGATAATTAATTGGCTGTCTAAACATTTTCCAAAAGTGTACTGTGGTAGCCAAGTGGCCTCCCCGTCCCTGCCTCTGTGGCTGCACTGTAAATAACTCAACTGTGTCCATTTTTAATATTTTTAACATCCATAACCTGTCAAGAACAGTGTGGCAGTATCAGCTTGTAAAATGAGCTATTTGCACTATTCTGCCCCCAATCGCCGTCAGTGCAGGCTAACTTTTCTTCCTGATAAGCATGTGTAACATGACCTTATCCAAGTTAACATGTCAGCTAACACCTCTCATTATGATCTTTTCATTCATTTTTCATACCTGCTTATTCCTACTTAGGGTCACAGGGGGGCTGGAGCCTA
Organism: Monocentris japonica; assembly: GCA_900323365.1. NCBI lineage: Eukaryota > Metazoa > Chordata > Actinopteri > Trachichthyiformes > Monocentridae > Monocentris > Monocentris japonica. The sequence continues at coordinate 19,044 of OOFE01003838.1, forward strand.
TCCCAGCATGCATTTGGGAAGGCAGTCAAACACCCTGGACAGGTTGCCAGTCCATTATCGGGCAAACACATTCACACTCCCAATCACACCATACACACCACCTGACTTGCATGAGGAAACACACACGGACACGGGGAGAACATGCAAAGTTATAAGCATACTATAGACTTCAAGCATAGAGTAGTTTCGCTCCAGAGTATTGGGGCAATGATCATCAGTCCATACTACTACTACTACTACTACCATGTGAACCCAGTTACAGAGTTCTGTCTTGACAGATCTTCTGCATTTCCACTCCTACGCTAGCTCCCTAATATGCTGCCTGCAGTGAATTTAAAGTCCATTCTCCTATAGTGCCTCAGCGGGTGTGAGGCCTTGTCCTTGCATTGCAGAGCAGACTCCATCCCTGACAAGGGCTCTGGTTTTATCATCTGATGCTGTGAGAGCCAAATGAGGATTTGGCCATGTACAGCCATTTATCATCCGCGATCAGTGAGCAGCCACGGGAGCAGAAAGGACCTTGGCTGTGTGTATACACTGTCCTCCTGCCATTTGTTCTCAAAGTCGACCAGGTTTAGTGTCACTGTGGTCCGCCGCATTTTCCTTTGGGAAAACAAGCATCAACATGGCGGCTTTGTTTGTGTACCGTATGCTTGTGTCTGTGTTTGTGTGTCTGTGCATATCTTGCATCAACTACTCGCTTCAAGGTAAAACAGATGATGATGATGAATGTGGCAAATATGGTTAGAAGACCATTAAATGGGCTGCTTATTTATTCTTTGTCATAACGTTCATTTTGCTTGCCAGCTGTAAAACAAGGCATTCAGTTGAGAAATATCTGCAAGTTATAATGAATTCAGTGCCCTTGAGAAATTTGTATCCAGCATGAAAAGATATTTGCAAATTTCATTTGGCAAACTACAGTGCTGTTCTGGGAGATATTCAACAGCCTTAAATTGTTTGATGTTGAGTGGAATTAACTCCATAACCTTACAGAGGCCCAGTAACATTATTTTCAATTGGAATAGGAATGAACATAATAATACAAAACCACCTCAAGTACGCAATGGTTGATTTGCTCAAATTGGTGGGAAGGTAAAAGGATTGCTTTGTCTCAAATTTTCCTTAAAATAAGGGGGGTATGTATTAAAAAGCCTTTGACATATTCCCAAACCTTATATTTGCCCTGACCTGCCTGGTCGCGATGGCAGAGCAGGAACCATTTTAATTCACTGTCACACCTTTTAGAATCTTTTCTAAAAAGCCACTTTTTTAAACAAGAGGTGGATATTACAATCTAATAACACAAAATATTATCCTCTATCATGTTCCCATCACTAGCACTGAGTATGGGAAGCACGCGTTCAGTTACGCTGCTCCATTCTCATGGAATATCTCGCAAAAAGATTTGAAGTTGGACTCTCTCATTGGAACAGATCATTTTAAAGAAAGAAATTGAACAGTTACCATGTCATGTTTTTAATCATCCAAAGTGTTAGGGCTCCCCCCCTCCATTTTAATTTTCTTAGGTTTTATTTTTATTTATGTCAGTTTTTATGTATTGTTGTTTTATGTGAAACTCTTTGTGTGCTGCCTTCTTGGCCAGGGCTCACTTGAAAAAGAGATGTCAATCTCAACGTGACTATGCTAGATAAATAAACGATACAGAAAAAATAAATAATTAGTCTTGAAATCTGAGTATGAATCAATGAAATCAAGCTGGCTCCAATGATTGTAGAACTGCAAATACCCAACTGATCCCCTAAACAAAAGAACATAGAATATGGGGGGGCAGAATTCCTAGTAGGGCTCAAGTCCTGTCCTTGATTCCACTAGAAGAGGTGTGCTGTGAAACAAAAGGCACACTTCTCATGGCTCAGGGCGGCTCATCAATAAGGCCGTGGAGCAGCAACACAGATGCTGGCTGAGGTCTCTGTCATGGGGAGATTAGCTAATAGTCTCTGTGGGAGCAGCAGGGGAGCAGTCTGTCTTCTAATACTCCATCAACATATGCACACCCATACACGCATACACAGATGTACACAGTTACACAAATACTCACACACACACATGTGCACAGACACACGTAAATGCAGGAACACGCACACACATCGCATCTTGTCTCACGCAAAACATTGCTGTGACATTCCCTGCTGAGTCAGTTTCATTCTGTTGCTGTTGTGTTTGCCTTGATCCAAAAGATCAGGTCCAAGTTATTGAACACAAACACATTAGGACTCATTGCCTCTGCAGTAGTGCGACACAGTTGCAAGTGTGTCTTAGTCTTGTACTTTCAGAACTTGAATGAATAAATTGTGCAGTTCTTGGTGTATTATGGAAATTTCCATTTATATAGTTAAAATGGTTATCATAGAAAAGTCACGGATGTGAGCATTGCTACATGTGTGAACTGCACAAAAGCATCAGAAAGTTGAATGTGTAACATTTCTCATGAACCAAACAAGTGCACAATCGCTTTCTAGGTGCTAATTGGACTGAGTGAAAGTACACTGACTTTAAAAACTCCACCTGTTAACACCACAGTGCCATAGGAGCACAGTGTAGTTGGAAGCAAGATAATCGCTGAACAAATATTTAATTCATGTGTTGACTTAGTCACTACAGTTAGAAAACTGCCAAGCTACTCTTGGATATCTGGATGCACAGCACAAACCTTTAAACTGCTTGAACACATTTGCAAATTAGGTGGGAATTGTTATAATAGTCAGAAATCAGGGACATTAGTTTCTTCATCCTACACCAAGTCTGTATTTGTACTGCAGGATTTTTTAAATGATTCCTTTTAGCGCTGGATCAACCCCTCAGCAGTGCAGAATCCATATAAAAAGCCAAACTTCTACAATGGCTCGAGCCTACAAGGCCAAAGAATATCCACCCAGCTACCCTGCGCGTCTTTATACTGTTTTGCTGCAACAGTTCATATTCACCCATCAAAGTACACTAAGACTTTAGTTCAAAAAAATCTGACTTCCTTATCGTTTTCTTCTTGCTGACAGTGCAATTTATGTCCCATGAAAGCATTTGAGGTGACATTAAAGGGGTTATAAGGATACTCCTTTATTTTGTCTGTTGCATCAGCATGTGTAGACCAATTTAGAGGGGTGTAAAGCTTTTTACAGGGATGAAAAACAAGGGCCCCAAACCTGGTCCAATCAGCAGTAAAACACTATGAAAATGTTGTAAAGGCCATACACACACACACTAGAGCATATTTTTTATCTGGCTCACCCCTTACAAGTCTCTGATCTTCACTGTCGTCAAGATGTAATGTTATTGTACGCTGTCAGAGAGGATTCTACATAGAACACACAGTCCGAAGCATTAAAAACCTGCACAAGGGAGAATGAAATGCACAAATAAAAGATTCATCATCAAGCATTTATATTTGCTTTGGATATACAGAATGACCCGTTCTTTAAAATTAGGATTCATCAAATCAAGAGTATGAGCTCAAAATGGAAAACTTCATTAGACTTACCTTGAGAAATATCTCCCCAAAGAGCTGCACTTTTAGATTACTGAATAACTACTCTCTGTGATCAATACCTAATTACACTGGTTTTTACTAGTTTGGTGGATTATTGGTCAGAGAAAATAATGCCTTGTTTGAGAAGTGAGAACAAGAAAGCAGGCTTATAAGGATAGGCATCGTTGAATTGATCTGTTCAGTAATCATGCATCATTACTCGAAAGTCGATGGTAACGAAGTGTCTTGGTTCACGGGACAGGGATATACAGCAGAAGCCTAGTTTGTTAGCCTCTACCGGTGTAACAGTGCTGACTATACTAGTGTAGATGTACTGTGCATGTGCCATCAACAGGCCTGTCATGAGTAGACAACACAATTAACAATCTTAATTTAAAACCACTGGGCTGTCATACATTTACAGTGAAACTTGGTATGACATACCCCTTGTTAGAAAAAAAATATTCAGTGCATCCCCTTCTTGACCAACAGAGAACAACGACATTCCATAAGAACTCAAGTATACTGAGAGGAATTATAAACTCATGATAGGCTTTGTGTATCATACTCAAATATGCTCAATTCATTCTAATTACATCAGAAAACTGCACTATAATTAGGGATGTGGTTTGCTTGGGTCATCACACTTCCAGTGAGCCCAGATGAGCTCACTACTGTTTAGATGTGGCAGGCAACAAGATGGACTCAGGTGAAACTAAAACTGAGGACGCTCTGTCAAGTTTCTGCTGTGTAGATGCATTTTGGGTTTCCAATTAAGGAAGAAAACATCAACAAGACGAGACAAACACTGTTTGAAAGTATTGTAAGAGAGCCTTGCCTTACAGGGAACACTAGCAACATGCTGCACCATGAACAACACATCACAATGAAAAACTCGTAACTCTTCAGGCTCATTTGAAATTGGTCTTGAATTGTATTTGAACTGGCTCAAAAAGGTCCTAAATTTAACTCACAGAAACCTGTAGTCACCCTGTTCATGGTTTTGTTTTTTGTATTTCTTTTACCTCAGAAATAAATAATAGTCATAACTGTCTTCATTCAGATTTTTCTCAAAATATTGTGATCATATAAGACCCCCGTGTCTGGATATAAATGTGCTCTGGAGGACCTGTGTCTCTCCTACTTTATGTCCCTTTCAGCTGTGCTACCGTCTCAATGCATTAAAAATGCTATCGTAAGTGGACTGTCAACTCTCCATAATAAATACATTAATTACACATTAATACTGTGTTAGACTGTGATTAGCTGTACGGTTACCCCAGGAAGTATTCAACCTTGAGTTCCTTTATTTATTATAGTATAACATAATGTATCACAGCATGATTGCATCGTCTGAAATCCAGCCTTGTTAAATTTGAAACAAATCACCTCTTCAAGACAGTGGAGATTATCCCTGACAGTCAACCTGTCCTTTCTTAAGAATGGAGACGAGTGTTAATAAGTCTCATTTAGCACAATGCAGCAAGTGAAGGTTCACCAGAAGGCAGAGATAATGAGATAATAGGATTGCTTTGAAGTAGATAAACATCCAGTAAATATCAACGGATGTCGCAGGTGTTTTTGCATGGAGCGTGTTAAATCAACACTCATCAACATTCACGGTGCAGAGGGGTCGTTCGCTGGAATTTTAAAGGGGAAAATATACTGTCGATGTTCCAAAATGCTATACACCGATCAGCCACAACATTAAAACCACTGACAGGTGAAGTGAATAACACTGATTATCTCGTTACAATGGCACCTGTCAAGGGGTGGGATATATTGGGAAGCAAGTGAACAGTCAGTTCACAAGCGTGAGGATCTGAGCGACTTTGACAAGGGCCAAACTATGATGGCTAGACGACTGGGTCAGAGCTTCTCCAAAATGACAGGTCTTGTGGGGTGTTCCTGGTATGCAGTGGTTAGTACCTACCAAAAGTGGTCCAAGGAAGGACAACCAGTGAACCTGCGACAGGGTCATGGGTGCCCAAGGCTCATTGATGCGCGTGGGGAGTGAAGGCCAGCCCGTCTGGTCCAATCCCACCGAAAAGCTACTTTAGCACAAATTGCTGAAAAAGTTAATGCTGGTTATAATAGAAAGGTGTCAGAACACACAGTGCATCACAG
>OOFE01003862.1:3048-15385 GCA_900323365.1 Monocentris japonica
TCCAGCCTCTGCAGCCTGTGCATGCCGTCCAAGGAACCGCGGGGCATATGGGTCAGGGCATTGTCCTGCAGAGACAGACGTTGCAGGTGGGCACTGGGCAGGTTGAGAGGTGGGGTCTGGAGGGAGTTTCGGACCAGGGACAGCTCGGTCAGGTTGGAAAGGCGAGAGAATGTGTCATCGGCAATGCGCTGGTTCGCTAAAAGGTTACCGTCCAGGACAAGACATCGAAGTGAGGAGAGGCCTCGGAAGGCATGAGTTGGAATAGTGGAGATACGGTTGTCATCCAGACGTAGCTCTTCCAGAGAGGCAGGCAATCCTGAGGGAATACTAGACAGGTGGTTGCGTGAAAGGAAGAGCAGGCGCAACCGGGGGTTGTCAGCAAAGGCCTGGTCCTCAATGCTGACAGTGGAAATAGAGTTGTCATCCAAGTGGAGTTTCTCCAGCAGGGGCATCCGAGCCAGGGCACTACGAGGAATAGTGCGGATGTTGTTGTCCTGCAAATGTAGTTCACGGAGGGATGGTGGTAGGTGCACAGGGAATTCATCCAGTTCGTTATCATAGAGGTAGACCACACGGACAGTGAGATGGTGCTCCAATGAGGTGGGCAGGCCTGGGTTGTTTATGTGGTTGTTCTGAAGGTAGAGGACAGAAGCAGAAGGGGGAAGTGATGGGATGGAGCTCAGGCCACGGTCATTACAGTAGATAAAGTCCTCATCACACCTGCATACAGATGGGCATACTATGTCCCTGTCTCCAATGTACCCTTGTATTGTGGCAGCAGCAAACTGAAGCATGTCAGCACGTAGTGTCAAGTAAAGAAAGAGCAGGAAGAGCCAAGCCCGCAATTTAACTGCACCTATTGGTGCCATGATGGTGAACATAACTGTTGTTTCTCTTTTCCACGTCTGTCTTCAATCCTCAAATCGTGACGGTGAGCAGAAATCCCGTAACCTCCACCCTGGGGGGAAAAAAGAGCTGCATTAGAGTCAGATAGAAGTACTGGGGACTAGATGACTATGGTGATTTCAGAGAAATTTCATGGGCTCAGAAATGGTAAAATGTAACAGCTCCATTCTCTTATGTTTTAACTTAATCTGTGAACAGACAATACTTTTCACATTTTAACAGAGGCTACAGAGACTATGTTACACTAAATTACCTTTTAGTTTTTTCACAATTATTTATCATATTATTAGGAAGAAGTGTACAATAGGTACTATGGATTTCCATCACAGGCTCACATAAAATTCTGTCATTGTGAGACAAGAATTAGCTATACAGCCAATAATGATTAGGTTAGATTAGTAACAGTAATTTAAGATACCTCTAAGATCCTAAAATGAAAACGTGGGCTTTTAGGTATAAACCGGAGTGAACATTTGGTCTTAGGAGGAAGGAAAATCTGGGAGTGACAGAAATATAATCCTACTTTTAATATTTTTTTAGTCTTGAGTTTTTAAGTCTTCTTTACTTCTAAATTCTTGAGCTTGAGAGGTCCCCTAACTCCATTAGGAGTTGCCAGCAGATGGCTGCATTGCCCAGACAGAGGTGAAGATACCATAGTTTTTCAGGGAGGGATATTGTCTTATACCACAGCACAATGGTCTTCAAGAGCTAAATTCCGGTCAGGAAGACATTTCAGTCCCCTGTACCTGGGCACTAACTTTGTCTCTACAAATCATGTCTGTTCTTTAATGAGCTCTATCTAATTAATAAAGTAAATTGAAAGTATTATTGCGGAAAATTTAACTTGCAAATGATTGTAAATGAACTTGCATTATGCAAATTAATTTAGATGACAACGCAATAATCGCCACAAATGTGCTGTGGGACTGAAAAGAATATGTACTTCTTTAATGTTTGTAACTTCATGACACTGCAATTTGATTGGCATTGCTATTTGTTTTTGATTTTTGTGATTTAGTGAGAGATGTCATAACATTAAGTACAATGTGAATATGATTCTCAATACAAGGATAAGGGTTGTAATGACTGAATTTTCTAGAAACTGGTATGCAGCCCCAGTGACAACTTGGGCCTACTGCAATCTGCAATAAGCGCCATTAGTCAAACTATTAAGGCCCACACAACACCAAACATAGTCAGGGTATAGTATTGATTTCCCCACAAATCCTAGGGTGATCTGTCAGAGCCAGTCAGCTTTCATGCAGATTACAGGGTTCCCAGGAGTCTTAGTTAGACAGTACGATAATTAACCAACAGAATGACGAATCCGTTGTGAATTGAATTTGTCGAATTTATCTATCTACGCAAATTGAATCGACGCCTGTATATCCATTATCCAAAAAATACAATACATTTGCGAAAATAAATTGAACCATGTTGTTGATATTTCATTTTTATATCCAATGTTAAGCCCAATGAAGAACCCATAAATAAGTTAAGCCACACCCAATGGCTATTCAGCAGTGGCGGGTAGGGTGTCAATACTGTCCATCATTTGGACACGTATACATGTTTCATAAATCGCTGTTACAGTTACTTTTACTCTTAAGTATAACTTTGAAAATCTATTTGGACAATTGTCCAAGACGTTCTATGAATATGGCTCATGATCACCAGATATTTCCACCAAAAACAATTTGTTTAGCATTGACCTTTTCTGCACACTGAAATGGAAATATGTAGTATGCATCCCTTTTAGCATCTGCACCAGCAAGGTTAAACAGTCAATAAAGCCTAACAAATATTCTAATCAAAATTAAAAATAACAACTATGGACAGTAAAGTTTAGATGGTAAGATGAAAATCAGATACGGACTGGAAGATGTCTGACAATAGTTTTTATTTTGGTTACAGTGACTTCTGCTTCTTGATTTTACTTTGCCAGTTTGTATCCTGCTATGTTTAGCGCTAAACAGCGAGACAAAGAAAATGTCATTTTGAAAGCTAGGGCGTGAGAAGCTGTGTGAAGTGGTTGTACCCCATTTTGGCTCGAGGTGGCACAGGGAATAGTGCTGTCTTGATCAATTTTAGAACAATCCTTCTTTTACTCCTGTCATGAGCTATGTAGAATGACAGCACATTTGTCATAGATTTATAATTTGTGATAATCCAAAGTATTTTGTGCAATTTTCCTTTATATAATCTTATATTTCTATCTTTCTAACCTGGGCAGGGCAGATTGTTACAGATATCATGTCTCATTGACAACCTGTTCTCGAAGATCTTGTACTATTAATAAATACTGTATTTCTTAATCTGATCTCTGGCTTGGTACTTCAGAATGCTACTGATGATAAAATAAATGTCATAGCATCCTACATAATCATATTATTATCACCATTATCACCATTTATCATGCATTATTTTTTCAATACTGATTCAACTCAAGTTATTGCTTGTTTCAGTTTTCAGATTTGTGCCGTTGACCAGCCGAAACACTAAGAGGGCTAAGCATTGCGTGTGTGTGTGTGTGTGTGGAAGAGTCGTGCTGAAGAATGGATGACTTTTGAATCTCAGGGGCTCCACCAAAGAGTCTCTCGAACATTGGAGTATTTGGGTCAGCCCTTTTTAAAAGCGAGATAGATGTGGTGTGAGATTGCTATGGCGCAGGGAGCCAGAGGGATTAGGGGAGCATATTGAGTTGTGATTTTGTGGATTAAGCATATGTTGGAAAGAACAGCAGACAGACAAACTTTTAAGACATTTCAGTTACATATTTTCTGCCACAGGGTTACTCATTTGTTTTCCCATATTCGGGCTTGTGTATAATCCCAATAAGATGATGTCATTCCAACAGAGCTGCTATACTAAGGATGTCAGTGCATGTAAGGGTATAAAAGCCACCTACTGCATATTGCATATATGTGGTTGCAGTCTAGATTTCAGTCATCTGTATTTGGGAGAAGCCAGGAATGTGGGGTTACAGGGGGTGGGGGGAGAGCAGTGTGGAAATGCGTTAGCCAGACAGCCAGCCGCCTCAGGCATAGTACAGTACACACAACAACACCACACACACACAATACTGGAACCTCAGCAACGGGAGCAGGACTAGGGAGGACTGGATCAATTTACATAGAAAGATAGATTAGAGAGAGAGAGAGAGAGAGAGAGAGAGAGAGAAAGGAGCTTTGAAAAAGACCATTGACTGCTGTCTCCCCATTAAGTCCTCTACAGAAGGACAGGGATGGGAAATCTAGGAAAACAGATTTGGGATGAGCAGAGGGGTGATTTACTGAAAAGACAACAATGGCCCACAGCTTATCTTACATGCCATGTCCATGAATCATATTCTAGATTTAGGGATTGGAGATGTGGAAGGGGTGATGCAAAACAGAGATGGTTTTGGTGATGATGGGAAATAAGTAGAGCGATCTAAGAGAGAAAAAATATGATGGCAGAAAAGCATGTCCTATTGATTCTTTTGTGCCATCATTGATGTTGTTGGAGTTTTATTTGTGTGCATGCATATTATTTCCAGTAATAAAGACTTACATTTAGCAGACACTTTTAGACAAAGCGACTTAGAACTTTGCAGTGACATATTTTTCATGCTAACAAAATATGGAAATAATATGGTCCATAATATATGGACTTTAATCCCACTTTAGTACCACAACACTTTTTGTTTGTTGGTGTGGGGTCTGCAGGGCATTCAGGTTAAGTGAGTTGATACAGAGCTCTACAGTCGTGTTTCATCTGGGATTTTAGACAGCATCTGTCTTGCCACTAGCCTAATTCCCTAACCTCTGCACTGCAGCTGCTACTACCCCTGATTTCTTTTGGCTGAACGTTTCTTGCTCAGGAAACCCAGATTATAGGTAAATCCTCTAAGCCGAGGAGCCACAGCTCCTTGCAGAAAAATGCAAAAATGTAAAAACAAATCTCACGTGTTGCAGGCAGGGTTGGGAAGGTTACGTTTAAAATCAAATCCATTTCTTTACATTACATTAATAACCTGCTACAATTGTATTAAATAATGCAATACATTATACAATTTTTAATATCCATATCATCATCTTCTGACATGCTTTGTTTTTTTGTTTTTTTGTAAAATTATATTTAGATCTACAATCTCACAAATAAAATCATTTTTTTCCTTTCAAGAAAGTTTCTGAGTAATCCAAGAAGTAATTTCTTTTTTCTCTAAATTGTCTTTAGTCTGATCACTGTTTTTTTTTCAATGTCACAGATTACCACAAGCTTTTGATATGTTTATCTGGCTTTCCCCGGTGGTAGCTGATGCTGCCCGGCCTTGTTCGCTTGTCTAAATTAATATTTGACCTAAATATTTCTGGTTTTGCTGTTTGATTCTGTTTGAAATGAAAGACTTGATATTTAATGGAAGATTTGCTGTTATGCTATTTCATGCCCCAGTCTCTTGGTCGTGGATACAGTGAGATTCTACAAGGCAGACTATTCTGCAAATACATATTAGATCTGTCAATCTACGTCATTGGCTATATTATACTCTTTGATCACCTCACCACCCACCTCATAAATCCCTTGCACTCCTTTTAATTTTACAGAATTTGTTTTGTAAAGTTGATGCTGCATTAAAATAGAGAGATTGTTAATTCGCTAGGAAAGACAAGCTTCTCCTCTGGTTTGAGAAAATGCATTTGACAATTTTAGATGGAACTTATAAAAGGGGAATTTAGCTTCTGCCTTCAAGTGAAGAAGTCAGGTAGTGTGGTTGCTACACTTCAGTGTGGATTCAGGTAGGATTCAGGTCGGCTTCAGGTAGGATTTACCATTCATGTAGCAGAGAAAGAGGCTGGTTAGCTCTGTTGTGATATAAATACATGGCCATGGGAGGCGCAGGCCCTCGCAGTTGACTCACAAGGAAACAATGTGCTTTGAGGATCAAAGAATAACCTCTACAACAGGAAAAACAACAGAAGAGACAGAACCAGCAACATCACTGCTGCCCCATCCATGAGTTACAACTGTGACACCTACAGCCAGACACACTGGAGCAGCCAGCAGTCATAGCAAGACCCATAAATAAATGAACCCACTCAAAGATCTATGAGAGGTTTTGAGTAGCTGACTGATGCATTACACATTAACCTTGCACTGACTCAACAATACAATTGTGTGCCTGCATTTATGAGCTAAAATTGTCAATGTGAAGTCTACAATACTTTCTTTCACTTAATGTCATGCAATAAAAAGTAATGAGTGAAAATAGTTACATTGTTATATAGAAGATGTGTGTATATTGTGCTTTATGTGTAATTCACTCAATAAATGATGGAAACATGTGAATAGAATATTTGGTAATTAAGACTGTAATTAAGCCAATTCATTTGAATCCATCTTCTTCAAATCTAATCAACATTTTGGTATATTATCATATGTTCTTGAATAGTATGATTTATAGATGGCTTTTATAAAAAAGAAAAATCTAAATACAGACTACAGGTCAGTTTTACAACAGTGTTTAAAAAACGTATGTAGACAACCATTTATCTTAATATACATGTAAACTCACGTCAGCCCTTGTATCAAAACTGAGACAATATATTCAGAATGAAAACGTCCCCAATCCTTTTGTGAAAACAAAACCAGTAGTGGGGCAACAGTGTTTCAGACTCTGCATCTGGTAAGTTTTCATCTCCTCCCGGCTGATCTGCCTTTTTTTTAGGCAAACGGGTGTGCATTGGGTGGCACGGTGATTAGCACTGTCGCCTCACAGCAAGAAGCTCCTAGGTCCAAAGACATGTACAAGTCAGGTGAACTGGAGACTCTAAATTGCCCGTAGGTAGGAGTGTGTTTGTCTGTCTATGTGTCCGCCCTGTGATGGACTGGCGACCTGTTATGGGTGTTTCCCTACCTTCTGCCCATTGCATACTGTGACAGGCTCCACTGCCCCAAGTGACCCTGAATAGGAATCAGGGAATCAGCAGGTATGGGAATTGAATGAGTGTGTGTCTCTTTACTTGTGGTAGGCAGATAAGACGTTGTTGTGTTGACAGCAACACAGTGTCCAACAGTGGACACACTAGCCTACACTGGATGCCAAAACATGCTTGCCTTTAGGTTAAATTATTTGTGATTTTAAAGAATTTAACGTAACATAACTCCATGAGTCCAATAACCTGTCAATAAGGCTGTACTACAATGGATACATTTAGGTTGATATCCTAATATGATTAAATTCATCAAAAGACCCTCAGGTGCAGAACTGTAGCATTGGACAGTGGGACAATGTGCAATCAACGTGTTGCAGACATGCAATCAGTAGAACTAAGAGAGCCTCGCTACTGTGAACAGTTTCCACTCAAATTAACCAGGAAATGTTACATTTACCAGATTTACCTTGTACATTTATCAACTCTGTGGTATATGTGCACATTTATCGGTAAATGTAATTATCATTTTCCCATATTTACCGTAATACTGCATATATATATATACACATATGTTACATTTATATATATACAGTACTGTGCAAAAGTTTTAGGCACGTTAAAAAAAAAAATCTGTAATCTGATGCTTTCAAAAATAATGAAATGAAAAGTTTCTAAATATCCAAAAATGTACTATAAGGAGCAGTAATGTAAAAGGCTAAAAAAAGAAACATCTAAGACCAAATTTATATATAAACAATCTAGAGTGCCTACGACTTTTGCACAGTACTGTATATATATACCTTGCTTCTTGGTATGAGCCTGCAGTGATTTGAAATGGATATGTGTACAGAAAAGGCCAGTTTCCATCATCCCCACTGCTTCTCCTTGGCATGACTCTGATGTACACATTGTCATCTACACTGCCCACATCACAATTCACATATCAAATGTTCGGTTTATAAAATGAAATGTGCTTGTGCATGTTCCCATTTGCATGGTCCGTTTTGTCAATGCTCATGTGTGAAGACTAAATTTCAATTCATGCCAATTTAAAAAAGCAGCTTTATGTATCATTTAGATGAAACACACATTTTCCTTTTTTCCTTTCTCCCTCTTCTCCCTGTCATAGTTTCTCTACTCCTGTACATGCCTTGTGGGAACAGTGACGCAGCTGATTGAGACACAATCCCCCTCTCACATAAATACCGCAACCCTTTCTCTTTCAACATGCCTCCTTTCCTCACAACTTTCTCCTCCCTTTCCCTTCCTCTTGCCTGTCACCTGTTTCTCTGTTTCATTTGTATCAATAGCAAAAACGTTCGACCCAAATTCTCTATGCCAACCAAATTCCATCTATTATTTGTGTTTTTTAATCAATGTTTCTTTTTATGTGTATTCCTCTGCAAGTATCATCTCTTTCTCTCTCTCTCTCTCTCTCTCTCTCTCTCTCTCTTTATCTCTCTCTCTCTCTCTCAGTTCCTCTCTCTCTCTTATCTACAGCAATGCTCCTTTAATTCCATTTTAGTGAGTCTCTTTATCTTTCAGAAAATGAAAAAGTAAACGAAAAGGAAATACCTGCAATCCTTTAACTCACTGTAAAAATAAATGTTGGGAAATAACATCCAGTCAGAATCCACTTTTGCGTTATAGAATCTCAGCCAAAAGGAAATCAGAGCAGTAATCCACCTTAGTGAATTAAGAGTAATGCAGTATTCTCATTAAAAAGAGATTTGTGATTGTGGTCTAAAAAGCACTAGTTTAATACATGCAATCTTTTGTTGATAAGGAAGTAAATATTGCCTCTGCTTTGTCATACTTGGCGCTGTATCTGTTTATCTTGCACAGTATGTGGAACTTTCTGGACTCCTGTATACAACCCACCTCCGGGGTTCAGAAAAGATCCCATCCAGCCCCAGTGTACACTTACTTGGGCTTTGTGGGCTTTTTGTGTTTGTTCCATTGGAAATCCCTCCAAAATATCACCTGCTGGAGTGCTGGAGCGTTACAAACTCACTCTCATATGAATCCACATGACCTCACTCTTACCCTTAACATCTGGTAACACTGGGGTCAAAATAATCGGGAAAGAACACATTTTGCCTGATTTAGAAGATAAATATGTGAAAAATTATTTATTAAAAATAACATTAAGGATTATTGTTTAACCATGTTTCTCTGATTTTCAGTTCACCTCTCAAACCAAATCCTGTCTAATACTAAGTATTATGGTCAATCAATTTCTATACCTTTTGATATTGGAAAATAAATTGAGGTAGTTCACGTGTCTCTTCAAAGCATTTACAGAGGAAGTACTTTTGTGAGGGGACGTTGACTTTTAGGGGCTTCCTTTACTGATTGCTTTGTTTGGCCTCCTGCCAAATAAGGGAAAATAAGGAGGTTAATGGAGTTTTATAACTCACTGTTAAACCATGGATTGATAATTGTTAGTTTGTATAATGGATCCATTTATCTCTTCGATAATTATTGTTAAGTTCTCAGGAAGTGGTGGAGACAATGTGGTCATCTGGCTTAGTTTATATTGGCTATAGTTTCAAGTTCCAATCATTATAAACATGAAATGTAACTTTTACAGATGAGCCATACTGGATTATCTCACCTCATCATCCTCATACACAAAACAAAATGCAAAAAGGGTGAAGCAAAATTCTAAATAACTTATGCTCACGTCTAGTTGGTTATGGGCTAATGCTACTACCTGTGGTATGTGACCAAACCACAGCACAATTCACCCACAGTGCAGTAAGGTGAGGTGTTCTTAAATATAAAAACAATAAGGGAGGAAAGCCCGTTCAGGGGTACGGGTGTGCATCAGTCAGTGACAAATTCAGCTTCACTAATTAACATTTAGGAGCTGCACAAGGGCGCCACAGCTGATACCCCAATCAGATACAGAGGCAAATATTTATTTTGATCACTGATAACATAGTAGACTGCAAAAACACATACAAACTACTCAAACGTTTTAGTTGCATAGACAAACCCAGAATCAATAATACATTCTAAATTATTAGCCTACTTTTTGAAGTGGGGCTGGTAGGGAAGGAGGTGCTGCCGCACCAGTAGCATCCTTATCTCCAGCACTATTCCTTCAAAGGCCGTTTATTGTACCTTCCCCAGATCTTGATGTGGTTCATTCCTGATACTCCGGGATGCTGGTGAGGGAGGTGGAGCTGATCCTCACATTCGTCCTGAACAGCTCTTCTGGATTTTTATGTTTATCACGGGGTCACTTAGTAGTCACAACTGGCTTCAAGAGCTACTCTCTGTGGAGAAAGAAGAACAAGCAGGTGTGAGAGAGTTTGTACTATTTGATGGTTCTGTAATGACATTACAGATCTTTCTGCATGACTCTCTGCCTGTGTGTACCTATATCGTGTACTGTACATGACAATGTTAAAATCCCTTTCTTGTTTCTATTTCTGTTTCATGACTTTTTCCCTACAAGATTCCAGGTCAGAGGATTAAGTGATTGAGACGTGATGGGATCTTCATTTACCAAACTTTCATTGCACTGATTCAAAATAATTCAGATTAGCATTGCCTGAGACTCCAGCTAATCATAAAAAAACCTGCTCAGGAAATTTGCTGTCTAATCAGTTTTGATGAGCATTACAAAAACATAAAGTCAGCAAGCTTTAGAAGACCATTGTTGTTCCCACTATTAACAAAAAGTGATGGTGTAAGGCATCCTGCACGACTGAGTTGATGAATGCATCACAGTAATAATCATAAGGTTGTTGAATCAAACTTTGTGCAAAGTAACCATAAAAAGAATGTTATATATTGCAGTTAGACGACAATATGTCAGTGATGTGAAAGACGTCCACTAAAGCAAACTTTTACCCTTCTAAATTTCAAGCCTTTGCTTCTCACCCCAGCAAAGTATTGTCCAACTACTCCCCTGGGGATTTTGTGACATACTTTGAGAAGAAGGTTGATGACATCTGAAGCTGATTCACCCACCAGCCCTCGCCCCATTTCCCTCACTACATCCTCCTCTAACCTCCCTGGCTCTGGCTTACCATCTCTCTCTTTGTTCCCCAGATAAGGTCCTGAAACTTGTCTCTGCCAGCAGCCCTCTACTCCCTGCCCTCTTGGTCCCATCTCGTTCTCCCTCCTCCACAGTATCACTGCTGATCTGCTCCCTTCCTCACAACTATCATCAACTCCTCCATGACAGGAGACAGCATGGCATCTTCCCCCGAGTCGGCTTCAGTTACTCCTCCTGTCAAGAAACCAAACGTCATCCGATTTGACATCTAAAACCGCAGATCAGTATTGCTCCTTTTACTTTTTTTCCCAAAACTCAAGCAGCTTCTCACCACATTTCTAAATATCTTTCCCAGAATAATCTGTTAGACCCAAAGTCCCCAACCAGTCTGGCTTCAAGGCACTTCACTCTGCTGTGATTGTCATCCTTGCTGTATGGGGGGGGGGTCATCTAACATTTGGCTCTGCTCTTAATAACGTCTGCCTGACTTCTCCCTAATTGTGGGAGATCCCCTTGAACGTCTTATTAGTGTGCACCACACCTGAATCTAATATTTGACTCGGCTCGCAGCAACGCCTGTCTGACTTCTTTCTGTTCTTCCTTATACGTCTAACGCCTGTGTGACATCCTTTCTACCACAAGGGTTTTGCTTCAGGCCTCAGCAGTCTTCCTGTTCCTGGAAATCATTAGCCAGGAGGTGCAGACTCTTGAAGTGTTCTGTCTAATTTATATTTAACTAAATTTCTATCTATCTATCTATTCTATCTCTATCTATGTCTTTGATAGGTTATTTGACTTGCTGATGAGCCTTATCATTCACAGACATCCATGATTGGTCAGTAGAGGTTAAGTGACACCATCGAGACATGCACCTAACATGTACAAACTTGACGTTTTCTCTCAGAGGTTTGGTCAGCACTAAGATGTGAGTCACACAGGTAAAATATTGCTCCTCTTGGATTTTGGCACTCTTGACCCCTAATACTTGCTGTCACTGAAGCATGCTGCACCGCTACAGCTGCTGCCTCTGTAAACCACAAAATGGTCCTTGTATCTCTTGCTGACCCGTGAATAACTGGGTGTACACGCTTGTGTTTCACCTCTTGCCTGTTTTCCCCAAAACATGGGGTATCCAGCCAAAGACACAAGCAGCCAGCTAGTGGGGTCCGGTGACATGGTCCCCCAGAGGACATTTGCTGATGAACAAGGTCTATTTTTGATGTCTTTTCATGACACCTTGCTTCACCTTGCTTTTAATGTGTTTACCTCCAAAACTGTAAAGGTTTACTTCCCAGATTAATTGTTGTTGTGGTGTTGAGCAGCTTTGTTTTTTAGTTTTGAGAAGAAATACTTTACAACTACTGTCAGTAAAATGTAAAAATGTATGTCTTCAGTGTACTTTTAGTTATTGTTATGAAATAACAAAGAAATAACCACACACTGTAATAGGTAACCATTATTATTATTATTATTATTATTATTATTATTATTATTTATTTGTGTG
>OOFE01003866.1:3200-20933 GCA_900323365.1 Monocentris japonica
TGCTTGTTCTACCGCTCAATTTGTGTTTCAAACATGTATGTTTCTTTTGCGAGAAACCTCTTGTTGAAAGATTTTATATATGAATTTGACTTGACAGCATGGTCAAATTTATATATAAGATAAATGAATGGATACAGTATGGCTAGAGATAAGGTCCTTACAAAGTCTGACAAAGCCTCAAAATGTCTTAAATCAGTTATTACAGGTTTTGTTTTTTCATATTTTTTAATTTTTTTGCCTTCCTTTACCAATTCATTTCCTTTCGAAATAGTCAAAAAAAATTTTTGCCAACTTAATTTCTTTATTTTGGTCTTAAAATCGCTTCCAGGTAGGATTAATAAAGTCTCAAAAACTGTGATATCGTATGGAAGTAGTATTTATTCCATATTATCAGGGCACTGTGACTCAGATCCTTGCACTCCTTCCGATTGATCACTTGTAGTAAATGCTGGTGATCTAGTTCTACTTTTGCAGAGTATAGATTAGAGTATAGCGTCTATTTGCAGAGTATAATAAACATGCACACATACTCACATACACCATATAAAGATGATGACCAAAGGCCTTAGAAACCAGCTTAACCCCACACATCTCAGAGAAGCTACGCCACACCGACTTCCCCACCTACTCACATGGTTGCTGTGCAGATCCAGGAAGCGGAGGTTGACGAACTTGTCGATGAAGTCTGGGATCTTTTTGATGAAGTTCCTGCTCAGGTCCAGTTCGTCCACGTCGCACAGCTTCAGGATGCACTTTGGCACGGCGGTGATCTCCTGGTTGCTGAGGTCCAGGCGCCGCTTACCGTCCATGGTCAACTTCAGACAGCTCTTGGCCATCGTCAGCGTGATCTTCTTACCTCTAGTCTCGCCGGGTTTCTTCTTCCCCTTGGCCATGTTGCTGTGTAGATACAGGAAGGGGAAGTGTTTGTAAGTGCGTGTAGTTACTGGGATTCAGTAATCCACTGTGAAAAAGGAGCTGACAGTGGAACAAGCGTACAGGCTTATGTTACCCATCAAAGTCCACATCAGATGAAACAGTAGACGAGGGCGAGCTTCACCCTTCATCCTCCCTTAGCTAAAATATGTGCAACACTATCAGCCTTCATTCCACTACAAAGGAAATGAAATAACAGTTTGCTGTGGCATTATAGTAGTATTGACGTGTACAGTACTATCCACCGTGCTTCACCACTTTGTTCTCAGGAGTGGTTCTGAAGTTTGTTTTCATTAGATTTTTACGGGGCCTCCTGACGTTCAAGGTCACACTCTTCACCTGGTTTGGTCTCATCGTCTGAACTTAAATCATCTACTGATCAAGTCAAGTGTGAGACTTCCATGAATGCATTGTGCACTCAGATGGGTGTAACAACACAATATAAGTTAGCGCCCTGACACACCAAGCCGATGTCAAAGAACTAGCGGTAACCAAGACCAACTGTCAGATCGCTTTGCGTCGCCTCACGTCGCCTGTATACCGGCAGTTCAACATGCATGTACGTTCTGCGCCTGCGTGGGGGGAAATAACTCTCCACACCAGGAGGTGGCGGTAGTCTGTATTAGTAATTTAAAAAAACCCGGAAGACCCAGGACCGTCAAGACCCAGAAATACCAACAAACAAAGAAGCGTTCTTAAATGGTTTCGTTATACTAATTGAGAACATGTCTGATGAAAAGTTGAAACTGCCACTGGCGTTGTCAGTTGTCTTCTGTGTGAGCCCTCTTGAGATTGTTGTTTGCTTTGCTCACTTCCGCTTCTCCTCTCGTGCACTGATTGGCTTAAACTGAAAAGTCAATCAAAGAGCTGTCTCTCACCGACGGCCCCCCCCCCACCGATTCAACCTTCAACAAGCTCAATGGGCTCAATGGGCCGACTAGGGCCAACGGTGTGGTGTGTCATGTAAACTTACAGTGCTTTTCCAATACACAGGCAAGGGTGGAAGTAACTAATTACGTTTACTCTAGTTACTGTAATTCAGTAGCTTGTACACTTTGTGCTTTTTTGAGTATTTTTTGAATTCAGTAACTTTACTTTTACTTAAGTATGTTTTAACTGAAGTATTTACTTAACTACATATCAGATCCATTACAGAGTACAAATACTGCATTCTCTCCTCCATTAGCATCGGGATTGGCTGATGGTAAATTACATCTGGAACAAACATGTGGAGTAAATGTTGTATCATTAAATACTCATATTTATCTGTGATAGTATTGTAGTTAACAGTTTGTGTTAGCCTGGTTGTTGCTAGCTAGTTGGCTAGCCTGCTAGCTAGTTGGCTAGCTACTAGCAGAGGAAACATAAATAATGTTATTGAGTAATGGGTATTTTTTTTTATCATAGATTACTGAGTTACTATAATGATATCACACTTTATTGAGTATTGTTTCTTAGTTTCAGCTGTCTTCCTGTCCTTTGTGTATTACATGGGAAAGACCATATTTAACCTGTCTGTTTTTTGAAAGTAACTCGGCACCTTTTACTCTGAGTATATTTTAAATGAGCTACTTTTAACTTCTACTCTAGTAAAATGTCAGCAAAGTAATAGTACTTCTACTTGAGTAGGATATTTCAGTACTCTCTCCACCCCTGTATACAGGTTGATACACTGGAATGATGTCATTGTAAAGTTAAATGCTACTGGAAAGAACATTAGCTGACATTTGCTAGTATGTCAAAACCTGTAAGAGAAGAAAAAGTGAGATCATAAAATAAAAGAAGTAACTGGTCGTGTAGTAAAACCATCTTTTCTCTAGAGGGAGATTAAACAGATTTTTCCTTTTATCTACTTGAAAACAACAGTGGAGAAACTTGTTGCTTTGATCTCAGAATCAGAATCTGGTTTATTGCCAAGTAAGTTTACACATAAAAGGAATTTGCCTTGATCTGATGGTGCAACATTTAACAGAAGAAAAACAAGTCAAAAATCTCTTACCAGAATCAGCCTGTCTGCTGCCTTAGATCCAGTACACAAACCCAGAAGAGAGATAGATGAAATCAGTCCGTGTGCTCAGCGAAGACACAGGGAGCTTCGGGTCAGTGTCCTTCTGTCTCTCCAGCCTGTGAATTATACATCAAGATGCCACCGAAGAGCCATGTAAGTCACAACCAGGAAGTGTCAGATCGGTGCAGCGTGAAGTGGAAAGACTAGACTTGTTTAGCGGCCTCACACTGGATTTGTTTTCTTTAGTTTCCAGGCAACTGGTGTTTGGTCCCGGTAGTTTATGACCTTGGCTGAGGCCTGCAGGGGGATCAGCTTTGGAGGTTTTTTGTTTCACTTGCTGTGTTCGCCAGAAATGACAGAATAACGATATTGGCCTTTTAATAAAAGTCTGGTATCGACCAGTCAGTGCTGCCCACTGCTGGTGTGACGGAGGTGAGGTGAGGAGCTTCACCTGCCTCACCCTGCCTTAAGGAGCTGCCAGCACACCTACAACAATTTCATTAATCTGGCTTTCAATGGAGAGTCTTCATGATGGTCTAAATGTTGCTTCAGAGGCTTTTCCACCCTGATGAGAAACACTGAATACTTTTATTTTTGGCATGAAAATAGTCAAAATATATAAAATATTGAAAATCTGCTATTTGCAGCTTAAAATCCCAAATATCAGTTTCGATATCAACCTTCAAAAACCCATATCAGTCAAATCCTACATCGCCTACTTGACAACGGCCTTTTCTAGTGAACCTGTGAAAGTATTGCATCTCCCAAATACATCATATACTCATCAGATACTTACAAGGGACATACAAGTGCAACAACACCATCTAAGTACAATCAGGTTTGTACACTTTGTACTTATATTGTGTTTTTTACACCCTGGCGAGTATATTACACATTAGGGAAAGTTTCATCAAATTTGAACACAGTAATATTGTGCACTTACAATACTTTTCCAAGGGTAATGCCAATTGGCAGCACAATATTATGCTGTAATGGTCACTGCATGTGTTCTAAATGTTGATTGACTACAGCGGCAGCCATGATAGAAATCTCCCTTCATGCATCGCTCCTGCATTAGTGCTGCAGACAATCCTCTCTTGAACGTTATACTAACAAAGTTAGTGTATTGTAACACAAAGCTCTGATGTCAGCCAGCCAGTCAGTTAACAGGCCGTTCCTTGTAGCGTGTGATGGCTGAAAGAATATTTCTATATCTGGAGACTTCTACAATGACTACATGTGCAAGATGAAATGCAGAAACGGAAAGAAAGCAAAGCCACTCCTGCTTGATCACTGTCACCTCGGTGTGATTTCATTCTGACTGTCTGTTAATAGTAAGAAAAAGTTGTGTTTTCTTTGTTACTGTTAATACAAGGATCTCTA
This sequence comes from Monocentris japonica, assembly GCA_900323365.1. Classification (NCBI taxonomy): domain Eukaryota; kingdom Metazoa; phylum Chordata; class Actinopteri; order Trachichthyiformes; family Monocentridae; genus Monocentris; species Monocentris japonica. Next base: position 7,525 of record OOFE01003866.1, read on the forward strand.
CATTGCGGCATGTGGCTAACTGTTTCTGGCAACATATCATAACGTTCAACATGATAGAATTTCTTTTTTCTTTTTTCTAATATAAACTTTATGGTCCCATAAGGAAAGTTTGGTTTGCAGGCAGGGTTTACAACAGAACAAATAGAACAGAACAGATACTCCATACAGACAAAAAGGGACCAGGCGGAGTCAAAAGTTTGTTACAGTACAATAAAATGTCAGAAGTAGGACGCAGACGTCGACTCCCACTGCTGTGGATGTAAACAGCATCCAGTCTGACCCATTTCCCAAGCTTTGGTATGATATGTCACATGGCTGCATTGCTATCACACACACACACATACATGCACAGACAGATTTCTGTCAGCGGTGGTGTGTTATATCACAGTCACCCTGCAGACATTACTCAGACGCGGTTATATTTAGCCTGATGCATTTCGTGTGACGCACGCTCGCTGCACGTTAATGCCAGACAGTAACTCATACACGCCAGCAGATGGCGCCGTGTTTCTAAGTATCATGTTAAAAGTCATCTCACTGTACCTTGAAATCTGGCCAGTTCCCATCCAGACATCCCTGAGGACGTTGCAGGGTAAAAACACCTCTGGAGTCAGATTTCTTACAGTGGTTGAGGGAACTCAGAAGAACATTTTGTCAAATAGAACGCAACAAGCAGATCACTGGTGAAGATGATTGTGATGTAATAGAGAAGTGAGTGACCGAACTCCGCTTCAGGTCTCAGAAAAGCTGCTATACGAACCTTTGACTCCCCTGACTGAGTCTCCCTGTTGCCTTGACTAAACCAGTTATATCCCCCCTCCCTCTTTGACCGAGCACTAGTAGGTTCATTCTAACACATGGGGAAGAAATGATGCTCCCTGTAGTAATCTGTTCCATCTTCATGACAAATAACCAGACGCTACAGGCAATTACACTTTTCACTATAATGAATCGCGTGTGTCAAGAACGCCACACCATGATACCATTTGATCCAGACCACCAGTATGGATGCAGGCTGGGAGTCAGGACGGGTGGGAGAGGGCGGTTACGCTTCAGTTCACAGATGGAAAATGGAAAGAAAACTTTCACAACACGGGCCTCATCTGTCAGGTCGTGCAGCGTGACGGTGAAAACAAAGTGAAAGGAGTAAGAGTGTCTCATAAAAAAAAAAAAAACAATAGTCTCCAAGCTGTTGCATGATCCCGCAGTTTGATTATTAACACCTGAAGTGCTGTGACTTTTCATGCTTTATTTTCTGTGATTCGCTTCAGTTTTCCTTGTGCACCTCTCACCTCTCTGACTCTCATATCTCACATCGGAGGACGCCAGGCATCCCAACCAGGTCTCTCATAAATGATCTTAACCAGGTTATTCTAGCCCAGTTATGACGTTTACAAGCTCTGACCCAAAACTGGGTTACACTATAAAGAGCAGTAATGTAAAACTAATGCAGAAAACTAAAAAATAAACATCTAAGATCAAATTCATATCAACAAAAGACTTTTGTTGATAGAGACTTTTGCACAGTACTGTAAGTTTGATTCCCACTAGGCCCATCATGGTAAGGAGCTTTGGACAGGCCTACATTACACCTTCCACGCTGACCCTCCCATCTAAGACTCGCTAGAAGGTGGCCTATCAGTCATTTCCTTCAGTCGTGTGAAGTTCAGGACAGATGATATCCAGGTCACACTGCAGGAAACTGACCTTGCTGACCTAATTGAGTGAGGCACCGAGCACAGCAGGTTAGATTACATCTAATGCAATGTGAGTGGAGCGTGTCTGTCTACACGTACGTACGTGTGTGTGTGTGTGTGTGTGTGTGTGTGCTTACATCTGAGCATGTTTGAGAGCGTCAGAGAGAGAGAGAGAAACAAAGAAACCAAGAGAGAAATAAGGAAGGCCTGTAGAGACTGCAGTTGTGTCACAAATCTCAAAGCAGCCACGTCTGGCGCCATCTTGGAGGTCCAGCGGGAATAATGGAAAGAAAGAGAGATACCTGGAAAACATCAGACATCTATTTTATTTTAACCAAACCACCAAAAACAGTTTCAGTTTCTAGATCATTTGATAGTATTCCACTAGAAGCAATGTGTTGATTTTTCCCGTTCCCAAAATGAAATGAACGCTAGCGTCAGCCACCAGGAATTGGATCTGGGTGACTCTTGAAGCTGGATGCTGCCAGTGGAGCCGGGTCAGCTGACTGTACAGGGAGCCAGTGTATGGTACGGCTCCAGTGTAACATCCAAGGTCTCCATGTCCACAACCTTGTCTACATTCTCGTTCGACTCCCTGCAGCATTTCATCACCAACCTGTCAGTGAGGATGTCCTTTCTTTCTCTCCACATTTCCTTCCTTCCTCGTGTTGTGAAGCCAGTTTCTTCTTCCTGCTGTTGTCTGCTGGCCGGTACCAAGATGTCATTTAGTCACGTAACAACCCAGGTCCATATTTGTCCAAGGGCCTCCTGGGGGCTTGTAGACTGTCGTAATTACTAGGATATGTCCTGTTGAGATTTCCAGTCGAGTATGCTTCTCTAGTTCTTTCTCAGTGGCGCTTGAACTGTTCCAGAATCAGTTGGGGTCATCTCTCAAGCAATACATTCAACAACATTATGCTATCGAACCATTTGACAGTGAAAAGACCTCACAGACATGATGATCTTTGTGTTTTGTAGTATTTCATCAAACTTCAGTGTCCTGAACGTGGACGATAGATATTGAGGCCCCGTCTTTCATGGAAAAAGGTTTGGTGGTCATCAGTCTGATAGTCAAACCAGCTGCATACATCTGGGTGGGGAAAGTGAATGAGGAATGCTCTCCCCTCTTTCAGTGACCACTGCCCAGGTGCCCTTGAGCAAGGCACTTGATTTGATTTGGGAAATACATGATAACCCCAGACCACAGCAGAAGAAAGTGTCACTCAAAACACTTATTTCCATTGTGTTCCTCGACAGAAGACAAAATAACAGAAACTTGACCTACAAAACAATAGAAACACAATCAGGAATGTTGTCGCTTCCTTTTAAACATCACTTTGACAGGACAGTTGTGGATTTGCAGAGGGGGGAAGTTCCATAAACTAATACTACAGAAGCAAGATGAGCTTTTTTTCACTTAAACCAGTTGCTGTACAGAGACCAGCAGCAGACGACTGGTTTTCCTGAGCAGCTCCCAGGTGTGCATCGCCTGAATAGATCACGCAGGGCATGCTCTGTCAACCTTCCCTGGATAAATAAAGCTTTCTCAAAAGAAAAGCATGCATGGCTTTGTCCTACTTCGAATGAGACCAGCAACGCTCCAAGATTTGTTTCGGGGTCTTCCTTTCCAGAATACTGTGGCGTGCTTTGTCGTCTTTATCAACTATTGTTTGGGCCTTGTAATACAAAAACAAGGGTACAGCTCCGTTGGTAAAGAGAGATGAGTGATAGCTAGTTGGACATGTTTTGGAAAGCTGGCACCACATTCCCTGGTGTTTATCGAAGCCTCGGATGGATGTGGCTTTCCTCTCCTCTCGGTGAACACAAGCCCGTTCTGCTGCTTCAAAGAGCTCCTTCTATTTCATAAATGTTTGTCCACGTCTCGTCCAAGAAACACACTCGACACATGAAGAAAGACAAAAGGTGATCAATCATGAGGACCAACCCGCCTGAGGAAGCTTTTAAAACGCAACTAAAAACTCACTTTTATTATGGTACTTTTATCTTGACACTTTCTTCTATTTTCATTTTAATCTATTTATTCTATTTTTATGTAGTTGTTACTGTACATTGGTCCGTTATTCTTATGCTGTTGAGTCAAAGCATTTCCACCAACACCGTGTTACTGTTGCTGTGCATTTGATAAATAAACTTTGAACTTGAACTTGTTTGTTGGGAGTCCAACCTGTTTTTGGGATTTTTTGTCTTTGATCTTTAGTGGATGATGCTTTTCCTGACTTCCCTTTGTTGCAGCTGATTGTTAGATGTTATTTTATTTGACAGAAAAGTGATCCCAGACATGTAATAGTATGAAGACAACTCAATAGTGACTTTTAACCACCTCTGATGTCACCAGAGGATGATGTCATCGTTGTTAGACCCAGAGGGGTGACAGGGCAGCTAGCCAAACCAGCAGGCAACCAGCCAGAGAGCCTGAGCCAAGCTGGTTCCTATTAGTTGTGCCTGGAGTTACACACAACAGCAGAGTGAGTCATGACGGTTTCCCTCGCTGCTTACTCATAAATCTCATCGTGAAACGCCTTAACCAGTGACACTTTGGAGTCTAGCAAACCACCAGCATGCTCTTTGATCAAGCGCAGTGAAAGTTAGGGGAGTTTCAGTGAGTCTGCGGATCAGGGCTGTAGTCAAGACCAGATCCAGTCGAGATCAAGTCAACACCAGGTCCAGACCAAGACCAAGCAATAATTACTGTCTTTGAAAAGGAGTTTCTTCAGGGATGTCAGTCGACCTGCAGGAGCGCTGAGCTTCACCCGTCAACCTCCAGCTAATCAGTGCAGAGAAGTTTGAGGACCATTACATGAAAAAGTTGAAATTACTGAAGTTGTTTGTAGTGCTGGGAGAAAATAAACCAACTGCAAAACACTCTGCAACACTTGGTTTTTCTTCTTGGACATGGAGCAACACAGCAGCATTAGTTCAGCAAGCATGCAGTAAAGTGTGACTTGTATCGTGGCGACACCTACAGTATTGTTCCTGTCTTTGCCCAATGATTCACAATGCAGACATGAGTCATCATGACACCGAGAGCCTGCTAGATTTTATACATTATCTATCATAAATACAGATGCAATGGGCGGTAAACCCCCTACATTCAGTTTACCTTCTTTTTAAAGTGACGGTCTCTATCATGGAACTTCATAGATCATAAGTGGAGATGTTACAGGGTGATGGGCTCTTTTAAGGGAAAATGACAGGAATTAATGCTCTAGTACATTTTCTGAAAATAGAATTAAGCCTCATGATGCTAACTGACTGGAGGTCAGAGTGTAATCACCTTTTTATTAACACACTTGCTGAGCTAATGTTTCACTCTGGCTCCATCGTCAAAAGGAAAACAAGTTTTGTGTTACAAATGAATTTCTACTGTGTGAGGTTTGAAGTGGGTAAATGTCCTGCACTGTGTATTTACAGTAACAGATACTGTATATTTACAGAAGCGATCCAGGAGGAAGAGAGTTTTTCCTCCTGCTGTCACTCCTCCAACTCCTGACCACTATGAACCAGTTCCCAAACTGAATGTCCACCATCAGATTTTGGATCAGAGTGTCCTGCAGGACATCCAGTCCTCAATCTAATTCAAGCCTCCTGTGCTTTCCAGCAGTCTTTCATTATGCTCTTTTAGTTTAGCTGACCCGAGGCCAGTGTAGCTCCGTGTTCCTGTAACCATACAGGATATGTTAGATGTAGGCCGTGTGTTTACGATGCATTGTAACTCTATGGACTGTGACAATGGTGCAGGAGGTTAAGCGGCACCGAGACACGCGAGGCTTTCATCCGTCCATCTGTCTGTTTTGTTCTATATGGGTTGTTGTTCAATGGGAGAGCATGCAGACTGCTGCTCTGTGTGTTTTCCTTTGGTTTTGATAGTTTGAGTCCATGTGAGGCTCAAACAGGCGACTAGCCCACAAGTCTGTTTTGTTATCTGTGACTCCTCCTCGGTACCTTCCTACCGTCTGGATTTCATTTGCCTTATTTGATATTTACATTTCTGTTGTTCTTGGATCGGTTTCCTTCCTCCTGAGTTTTGTTTTCATCTAGTTTCTGTTGCCCAGTTGAGTCTTTTTATCAGATTCATTTTTATCTTTTTGGGCGAGACATTTTTGCAAGACCCTTGGGGTTTCTTAGTCTCGCCCACACAGTTTTCACGTTTCCTCTCTGCAGTTTTTTGTCTAATCATTTGTACATGCAAATAAACTAAACCTACAATTTAAACCTGCTGCTCTCTCATGACGGCGCCTCCGCCGCCACAAGAGTAGCTGACACCCACCCAGGCTACTAGCGGCCGCACCCCTCCCTCCACATCCCCTCATTAGGCCGACATGGAGGCGGGGTCTAACCAGAGCAAGCAGTCTGACCTATAGAAACCTGTTTTATTGAGCTCCGACAGCTCAACGATCAAGTAGCAGAGGATCATGAGTTGATTCCCTGAGGCAGGTTGCTCCAGAGTCTAGGGGGTTTGCACTTTAATCTAGACCTTCATCTGACCTGAGACTCTTCTTTACATAAGGAGTTAGTATGGCATGATATATATATAATAATATATATAGCTGGGGCCATTTGAGTTACACTGTATGGTCTCTCCTTGTAGGTCTACATAAGAGCCTAGCTGCTGCTTTCTGAATTAGAAAATAAAGAAATAGAAAATGAAATAATAAAAATAGACAAATGTCTGAGAGGGAGTATCGCAAATTTTCAGTGTGAATGTTTCTTGGTAAAACCCCTTTTTGTTACGCTGAAGAATTTCCCCCCAAAAAGACATTGAGGAATGAAAATGTACAAACACCTTAATACCATCCACTTTTATATTTACTTTACACATTGATACACTCTGTACACAAAATAAACAAGAAAAGAAACAGGAACGGAAAAGGGCTGGAATGTAGATGAATGCAGGTCAGCAGTGGGAGGGGGGGCAGAGAAACACATGGTTCTAGTTAGTGGCCTCCCATTAAGGACAATGTGGTCCAGGAGAAACTTCACATTTCACAGTTTAAAGATGTTTGAAATTCATTTTCAGGCAGAAGAATCTCCATCATCGATATTCACTGTCCAACTTTGTCCTGTATTTAACTTGCACACACCCACGCTAGCTAACGTATCTAGTAGAAGCTAGCGTTAGCAGTGGCTAGTAGTCCCATGTTAACAGTAACTAAACTAGCCTGCTGGCTAGTTAGCTAGCTACCAGTTTGTTCAGGTGAACTGAGCCGACTCTTCTCCAGCTCCAACTCAGAGTGTTTTGGAGTAGAGACTAGGGCTAAAGACAAGACAGTTGACTGAGTCACAGTAACCTACATTTGGAGACAAATCTACCTGATCACACTGTTCACTTTTACTGAGAACGTTACTGGATGGATCTACAGACACACGACAACAATCCCTTTGCCTGGTTGTAATGTCTTTGTGCACAGACAATTCTCCAATCCAGCTGTCATTAGTAGTTCGGCATGCATGCAGTAATAGTGGGACTTCTGCAACAGCTGCATCTGCATGGACTTCTCCACATGAGATAGTGGAGGTTTGGGGGGAAGGGAGGTGCCTTTGTGTCTGGGGTTTCAAGTTCACTGTGAGAAAAAAAAACACTGCTTTCTTTTGCTTTTCCGTGGTTAAATCCAGAGGACCTTTAGATGGAAAAAGACGACGAAGCATTTTCACACTCGGATTCACGGAAAGTGAGAACGCTAGGGGACGGCATCGACGGTAGAAGTGCGATTATGATCGACAAATCGACTTTGAGATTATGTGTCCTGTGGTTAACTGGGAATTACCCCGATGCCAAACAGTCCAAACTCTTTTTACTTTGTTGCATTTTGTAGTAATTGTTTGCAGCTTTGTGGATTTACAGTATGTGCCTTTGTGTACCAGCATCCATGCGTGTACAGCATGTGAGTGCGTCCTCGTATGTGTGCGTGTCGTGAACAGCCTGTTAAGTTGACGTTGGCTCCAGATGAAAGGGTCGGTGTGATAACACATGGGCTAATCGCTGCCTCAACACCAACCCTCTGGAGCTGTGGTCATTATGAACACTAACCAGACTGAACAGATTATACCGGGGACACACTAGAAGACATTTTAAAAACACATTAGATCACACTCATAACTCTGGATTAAGGAGGGGTGGAGCTCTAATCTCCAACATGAATCCAATCAAAACAACAACGGAGGTGGACAGCCAGACTCGACTCAACTTGTTCAGATAGTCTTAAATATTAAGAGGGGGTTAGGACTGAATCTGTGAACCCCTCGGCCGGTTGCAAACAAGCAGGGGCCCAAAGCAAAGGCAAGCATGGGGCCCCCTGAATCCCAACCTTCACTCTTTTCAATCCATCCTTTCTATACATTACCTTCAAGCTGGGGCTGACTGAGTAGGGGCGGCCATGAAGATTGAATTTGAATTTCTCTTTTTGTTGTAACAAGAGGAGTCTTTTTCAATAAGTACATTTATTTTAAACTGATGAAAAATAAGCACCTAGTACTTGATATTGTTGCCTTTTGTGGGGCCCTCTGGCTGCCTAATGGTAAGACCGCCCCTGCAAACAAGCCTCCAGTTGGCATGGGTGGTGTAAATCGGCCTGCTTATCTTCTAGTGTGTCCCGTGTCTAAACCACACAGGATTGAAACCTGAAAACATACAGACTGCCATTAAATACTCCAGGATACAAAACATTTCATTCTGCATTTTGGCCTCGTAACAGGAAGTTGAAGAAAATGTAAAAATCATATGTACAATTCAAAATTTCTGAATAATTTTATGACATCTGAAAGAAAACCTTTCACAAACCACCGGCTTACAAAACAATAATACAGACTATAAATAGACAATACTTTGTACAAAAGGCACAGTTATTAGTGGTGCATCTCTCACAGCTGCCTCTCCTCAAACAGTATCTGAGCGTACACGGTGCCCGTGCACGATGCCTTGCTCTCCGGTAGAGGCTTCACCAGCTCCAGCTCTGCGTAGGTCAGACTCTCCTCCGCTATCTTCGGCTGGAGGTTGGGAAAGGGAGGAGCAAGGAGAGAAGATGATAATGATGGTGAGATGCACAGTAACATTTACCCTAGTTAAATTCAGGTGTGAGGTATGGGCACCCACAGGAACCAATGTTAGATCCTCGCGTCTCTTTGGTATCTTTGGTATAAAGCATCTCAGATAAGCTGTGTGAAGTTTACCGATGTTACAGGATTTCTGGGTTTTGATGTCAGCAGAGTTCAAACAGTTGCCTCTCGCTGCCACTTGGGGCGGCCAGCGTGCTAAGTTTTATACCGTCCGACACATTGCAATGATAATTGGCAGTTGAATTATGTGGCAAATTCTGTGACATTTTCTGGTAGCTTTGGTTGTAGACATTACTATCACATTATAGCAAGAGGGTGATACCGATGCGGCTAGGTACAACAACTGAGTACCATGAGCATCACCAGAGTATCTAATGAAAGGCTTGTCATGTTTTTCAACCAATGCATTTTTACCAATGCATGTGTAATGTCTGAACTCCAAAATAGTAATGCTACATAAGAATGAAAAATAGCAGAAAACAACAATAATTGCTAACTAGCTCCATGGTTAACGCAGGAATTGGCATAGCAACCAATACAGTCAATGAGCGGAGTTGTAGCATGTCTTTGACCAATCAGATTGCTCGGCTTTATGTATACTAGGGAATGATGCAGTGAAGAGGACATGGATGGTACTCACCAAAACCACTTTCCTTGGTTGTGGCTTTAAAAGTTTGGGTTTTCTCATTTTGTCTCCAATGGGAGCTGTGGGGACAAAATACAAGTCAGTGGCTTCAGAAATGGATGGAGGCCTCGCCATTAAAAACCACACAACAGACCCTCCACTCACTGTTTACGTGTTTTAGAGCTGCAGTACCCATACTGGTTCTCTGGGCAAAACACTGAAACCCTGCAAGACTTTGGCATGAAAACAGTCAAACTCAAAAACAACATCAGCACAAAGCGCCGGCCATTGGCAGCCTTGATCCAGAAAACCATCTTTCTAAAACCACATCGGCCAAACCCTCATGGTGACTCATACTTTGATTCAGTGGGCTTCAAAAATCAGTTGTTTGTTGAATGAAAGCACATCTTTCTATGCATTGCAGTAAATCATTTTTTTGTTTAATGATTTTAATGTTTGATTTTTTGTACGACTGTATTGATCCAAACAACACAGTCCCTTTGTTGTCCCTTTGATCTGCTTTCTATGGCTCCTATTTGGGAGCGATTTTATTGAACTATGAAATAATACATTTACAATGCATCTTCCACCCAGTCCATCTTCCCACCAGTCCATCTTCCACCCAGTCCATCTTCCCACCAGTCCATCTTCCAACCAGTCCATCTTTCACTCCCTTGTTGAGTTTTTTTGTTGTTGTTGATGCAGTTGTTTATGTGTGGTCAGGTTATTCTCCTACTGCTGTTTGCGTGGTACCAACATCTTCTACTGCTTCAGGCAGCCTACTCGGTTGTTTTGTGACCAGAAACCGCTCAAGTTGTCTCTCCCAGAATGCATTGGAAACAATATCTCGGGCATAGAGTCCCATGAATACCTACAGTGGCCCCCTTGTGTTAATTTTAAAACATTAAAGTGTTCTTAACTTGTATAAACACCAAAGAAGGTACGTCATGGATTACTGGAATCAGATTTGTTTTGCCCCGCCCCCTCACTAGATGACAGGTTACCAAATCTCTGTCCAGTAAACAAGCTACTGGTGAGTCCATGTGACTTTTGTTTCTAAGCCCACTTGCAATTGTTAACAAACCAAAACAAACATGTAACAAGGTCAGTCCAACTGGGTCGGACCAAAGAATTGGGGAGACATGTTTACCTTTGGCTGGTATCTCCGGTGGTGTCTCCTCTTGGTGGTCTTTGCTCCTCTTCTTCTTGTACCTCCTTTCCTTCTTAGGCAGGGCAGGAGACACACTGACCACACTGGTGAAAGTCTCTCCTGAGCTGGGGGGAAATCAGTTCATCACAGGTTTAGTGCAGATATTATTATTATAGCTTTCTGTGTCTTTATTTTCCTCTCTTTTCTTTCAGTGTTTTGGAAGCTTCAGTGTCTTTTGACTCACTTCTTCAGACGTGACTTAGAAGTGCAATTTTCAATTAAATTCGTACTATACTTTCCTACAGGTTAACACACAGGTTAAAGGACTAGACCGACTTTTTGGGAGATTGTCTTCTTGGTCAACTACCCTTTTCAATGTTCTGATGAGAACCACCAAAATCATCTCTTGTGTCTGTAGATTTCTCTGTCTTGGTCACATGCTAACATGTTAGCATGCAGTATGTTAAATACCTGTAGGCAGCTAGCATTATCTGACAAAAGAAGATAGGAATATGCTCTGGGATGAGGACTTTGTCAGAAAGTGTAAAGTTCTTACCTGTTCTGGGGGCTTTTGACCAAGTGGTAATTATCTGCAGAGATATAACAGAGTTAGAAACATAATAACTGGTGTGGTGACGAATGCAAACTTCTCATTTCCTACTCAAACAAACTCAACCTGGTGACACAAAAATAGCACAACAGTGTTGGGAAACCTGATAGTGTTCAGGTTGGAGGAGATGGGTGTAGTCCTGCAGAAAAAGATGGAGGAGGAAGAAGGAAAGGCGGAGAAACCGAGACACAGGAAGACCAGAATGAGGTCAGAGGTCAGGGGAGACGGTGGAGAGATGCTGACCTTTTAACCTCTGCTTCCTCTGTATGTACTGGCAGGTTACCGTCACCGTGAACATGCACATGCACAGCAGGCCCACGGAGCAGATCAGCACCGCACACAGGTACACATCTGAAACACACACACACACACACACACACATAAGATCAACAATACATCGGCTTTGCTCTGTACAGAAATATTTCCAAGAACATGTTTTGCAAGGCTATTTAAGACCTCTGGGCTGGGTTGGGCTATTTTTACAGTCCCAGTCCACCACAAACACACATACACACACACACACTTACCTTCAAACAAGCTCCACAGGCTGTCTTTGGCCTTGGTGGCTGGTAGGACATGCACTGCAGAGAGAGAGAGAAGGGAAACATGTAAAGTCCATAGTCATGATTACACACTGTGGAGAGTTTAAATAAAGCTAATTGTAGGAAGATAACAAGCTGAGGTTTGCCTCCTCCCAGCGCGATCCTCTCCCTGAATCACTCCGTGGACCGCAGAGCATTCAACCTTCACCTTTACTGGGTTAAAGGGATAAATGGCAGCAACTCGGAAATTAATGTAAAAGGTTTGTTCAGATTTATGTGTCACCCTCAGCTTCCACCCAACGCTCCATCAGTGCTTTTTCAGGGTTGCTGCACAGCAAGAGACCATGAACTCACCATGAACTATTTAACTTTATTAACACAATGTTGAGGTGGAACAGGACAAACGGTACACATTCTGGCTGTGTTTGCACTGCAGCTGAGAGTGTCCCAGTTCTTGTCCCTCTGATGTGGAAGATCTGATGTTTTCTAATCTTTGTGAACGGCAAAAAGCTGCATGGAGTTGCATTTTTTTCAAATCTGGTCTGACCACATGGTACAAAATCAGATCCCGAAGCATGTGGCTTGTATTTGAACACTTGAATCTAGATTTTATCAGCTTCGCTATGACAATAAGTAAATGTTACGTCAGCCACAGCAGCTTGGCTGAGCAGCGTTAACATGGAGGACAATAAGACACAACGATGGACAGAAAGACAAATAGCGACTTGACTGGAGTTTGGGGAGACGCCTCAATTCAGTTAAAAGTTAAAGGCATCTTTTATTGTTACTCTGCTGTTGTCAGTTCATACTAGTGTCAGATTACATCCTGGAATAGATACGAACAGTCATCCATCAGATATGAGCAGCAGTTTGAGTTGAGCATGATGGCCTGCAGAGTGACTGCAGCCTCAGTCTGTCATGAGAGTTGCTTAGGAAAATGTTTCCCATACTCACCCCACGCCTCTTAACCACGCCTTACCCACCCCACACACATACACTTTCACATCTCCACTGCATCTGACCACACCAATCTTAACACTGTTGTACTCTTGCTGAGCTGGTGAAGTGACACCCACCCGGGGCATCTTGAAATACCCCAGACCGCGAGCAGCTGCCGACGGGCAGGCTAGCCACGCCGGCTGGAGGCTTCCCCACTGGCAGACAGGCTGTGCTGCCACTGACTGACTGGCTGGCTGACTGGCTACCGGGCAGACAGGCAGGACTGCTCGTTCTCCAGCCCAAAGCATGCTTCATATTACCCAGAACTATAGAGGACGTTCTGGTTTACACTATCACAGGGGAGCAGAGGAACTAGTTTTCAGGTCATTGATGCACAGTATCTGCTGTTGTAGAAGTCCAACTTTGTCCTGTATTTAACCTGCATCTATAGAGGGTTTCACACCCTCTGGCGGCCATATTGGAGGTCCCCAGCTCTTGGGCAACTGGCTGAGAACAGCTGCTTCTGTTTCTAAACTTACAACTTAGCTGTCTCAACAGAATTGATTAGAAATGGTTAATTTCCTTTTTTTAATGGGAACTGATCATTTCATCACTGATCCATCTGATTGATTTAGCGTTTAGATCATGTAGCTTGTTAGCTAGCTAACCATAGCATCTGGTCAGCTAACCATCACTGTCTTGTTGTTAACACATCTGGTTAGCACACTAGCTAACGTATCTAGTAGAAGCTAGCGTTAGCAGTGGCTAGTAG